>PNEQ01000440.1:0-42711 GCA_003012365.1 Medauroidea extradentata
TACTGTACTACGCCCGACACCAAAAATATGTCGCGTTACATTCACGCAACTCATTTTCCTTGCCGACAAGAAGTTGTGTTTATATTCCTGTGGTTTATTTTTATTTTCTGGTGAGCAGAGAAGTAGAATTAATACGTCTGGGGTAGGTATTGTTTTTATTTTGGTCTGCACGCAGTCGGCAAGTTACGTCGCGCACTGTTAAATTTTTCGTGATTTTGAAAAAATGGGTTTATTATACTGTACAATCCTGTAGAAGCGTTTAACGTAATAGAAATATAAGTATCGAGCGTTTAAACACTTTACAATCGTAAAATATTTTCAGTTCGCTACGCTAATATTATACTACACAGACAGGCAGTAAGTAGCCAGTCAGGCACGAGCTGTGCCATAGAGGCTAATGGCGCATGAAGCGCCCCAGTGGACCGCTCAGAAACTAAGACTAATAGCTCCGTCAGAATGCGCTACAGTACAAGCTCTGCCGTTTTCAATTTTATTTCTATCTTTCAACACGAATTGGGGAGGGTATTATAGGCTTATCTAGTATCAAAATCTTCAGAAAAAATTCGGCGTTTAATATAAAAACATTACTTTGTTTTAAAAAACCGTGTTATTAATGAGAGTAACACTGATACACGGTATTAGAGCAAGAAAAACACCGACTTGAACAAAAAAAAAAATTTTAGGGGTTAAAAATGGGAATTTCGGCAACTACGACAACGACGCAACTACGACAAAATTTTCGAGGATTATCGCTTGTCGTAGTTGCGGGGCTCCACTGTACATTTATAGTCTGTCTCGTGTAACTTTTTCCATATTTTGACATTTCTCTTCTGAGAAATGTGCCTGGCAGTTCCATTGTTTGGAGCTTTAAACCAACCTGGCTTCCTGGAAAAGCACAGTCTCTGCAATCCTATTTACAGACACACTTCTCAGAAGTGAACAGTCAAAATATGGAATACTTCTATGGGAAAGAAACTGCAGTACAAAGCTTTGTTGATTTAGTGTACTGTTACTGTAAGTAACATGACAACAGTAGAGTTTTGTAATTTCAAAAATGTATGACTATCATTAACACATCTATAAAAATTCAACATAAAACTATGTAAAATTTTTCTGAAATACATTAACACAAAAAATTTTATGGTTACAGATGTTTGAGTAATTCTCAATGTCACAAATGGTTAAAACTATTTAAATAGACAACAAACATCAACAACAGACACCTCTCATGTCATAAAAAGTAATAACCTTTTGGGTTCTATTTACTATTTAAGTAATAATGAAATACTTCCCCTTCTCCAGATAAGCCCCAATACGCCAGGAAATGTCCCGTTCTTGGTTATTGCAGAACCCTGACTACGATCTGGTGGGTCAAAGTAGTGGAACCTGCATAAAAAAAACACCTGTGTATAATCTGAAAAACACAGCTGGCCACCAGACTCTCTAATAACAGCTGAGCCAATAATTTTAATCACCTTTCTAAACAAAATGCTTGTAAGCTCACACTCTTCTTACACTTTTTTCTTTCTTGTCCTGTGTTCATGCGTATTTTCACATCCTTGCTTACAACACAACTCTCACGCAACCATTTTCTACCATTTTGTTAAATATTCAATTGGGTTAATTTTCTGTTCTCTATGTTTACGTTAGGAAGATAACTCTGGAGGCAGTGAGAGAAGTTCACAAGCTACACTGAATTTAACTTACACTAAATATAGTACAATATTTATTCAGAATTTGAACCCGTAACTTCATGGTTCAAAGATAACATTTTAGAAAAAAAAAAATTTGCATATTTTCAGTAAAACTACATACATGTGCCACTGCCGAAATTTTTTCAGTAGGGACTGTTTTGTTGAATCAGACAGTAGACACCAGGCCTAGTAGGTCCTGTAGACTAGTCACAGCAAATTGTGAAATACTAGTGTGATCCTGTTGGTGAAACAAGAACATAAATGAGGAGATGGAGAGAAGCAGAAATTAAATATATTTTGCTGTGTGAAGTCACCCTGAGTGATAAAAAAACAGGATACATTCTCCCTGCACACTTTACACTATTCTGCCATTCTTCTTCAACTCTCTACAACATGTATGCTGTGCTGCATGAGCAAATGGCCAGCTGATTCATTTACAAGTTTAAGAGTAAGTTTTTTGTTTCTCTGATAGACGATGCTTGCCTCCATAATGTTTTCATGTTCCTTATCATGTTTTCCTGGAGGCCAATTAAATATAGCTTTCAAGAAGTACATCACAAAATGTGCATCTGAGCTGCATCATATTGGTATTAAACATGCACAAGCAGAGTTTCAAGTGGTCATGTGACAACCTTCAAAAGACAGGAAATCTGCAGCCAGAAAATTGCTTGACACAAATCCTTCTGCTGTGTCTAAGCATGCACATTTGACAAATTGTGTATGTATTACATAAGTAAATAGAAAAGTTGGATGTCTTATATCCATTCATTGTTCTGTATAACGTCAGCTTACTTCTAAAACCTCGTAAGTCCAGATTTTCCAAGATTACATTCCAGATGAATTTTGTGCTAATTTTCATGGTGCTTTTAGTGTTTAAATCTTGTAAGTCTACTGTGTGTTAGCTTTCTTCTATTCTCAAATTAAAAAAACCTTGCATTTATGGTTTAGTATGACTACAAACATTGTTTTTTGCTCTCCTCTAAGAAATAGACTTACAAGATTTTAGAAGTAAGGCGACGATAAGTAAATTATAGGTCATTCTGGATAAAGTGAACACTAAAGATTTAACCTTTGAAAAAAATCACTAGCCGTTACTGCATATACGCTACCATCAACAAGAGTTACTTAAATGCTCATATGGTTGGTAGCGATTCAACGCATGTAGTTCCGTGTATTTTCCCATTTGAATACAACATTAGTGAAAGAACATCACATGCAATCAACCTCTCTGTATTTAATATACTTCAAAATATTTATTTATGATCTTATTGACATTCCTGCTTACACTATAATTAGACTCAATTGGCGCCAGACGAATGTGACGCTATCGTCAACCACAGATCATCTTACTCGTTACAGTTTGCTCCGCGCTTCAGACAGTTCAAAATTCCATCAACAGGTGGCATCAGGATTAGGTTCTCGCAGTTTTTTCGCCGCTCCGCTAAGTTGCATCATTTGCGTGTGTTTGTTCGTTGTGCATGTATACATATTCAAAAGTATTGAAAATTACTATGAATATCATTGCCAAATGACGTGAAACCATAGGTATTCTGTCAATTTTTTTACGTTTGCTAGCCTAGAAACAACATACTTTTTATTTCACGTATTAAGAAAATACGTTATTTATTGTTTCTGAAGTGTGTCATTGTTGTTCTTGGCAGTAGAACTGAACGGAACTTGAATTCTTGAATTGCATGTGTCATGTCTCTTTTTAGTGGCGGTTTTGAGTTACAAATTCAAATAAAATATGCCAGCATTTGCGAGATTCGTAACGGCAATAGTGTGTGTCGTATAAATTAGTCGATGGACAGGAACCAGTGTTACAAGACGTTAACTCGCAGGTATTTATAGCTAAGATTACTTTTTATTATATCTTATATTCAGCCCCCGTGCATTTAATGAGTAGATATTGTAGCTAAAATTTATCGGAGCAGTTTAATGTAGTTGTAAACACTGCACAACCCTGTGTAAATAAAAGCACGTGGCAGTATTTATGTTTACATTCGGCGGAAAGATATAAACTGGCAGAAAATAGAAATTAACCAGGGCTTTTTTGAGTGTTCACTTTATTCCGAATCACCTATAATTACATACACCCAACTCCTTTGAAGCTTTAAAAAGTTATGAAATAGTGTAAAAGTAAGAATTTGAAATTATTTACATCTTTAGAAGCAATTCAAAATCAATAAGGATTCAATTATATTTTCATGGAGTACATCTTGAGAGCAATTTATCATTGCCCATGACTATGAGTACAACAAAGTTCTGCAACTGCTTTAACTATGTTATTTATAAATCACACCATTTATGCAAGTGGTAACATAAATATATAGCGAAAATGTTTTGCAAGTACCTGTTTTACTAAATGTTGAGAACACTGTGAAATATATAACCTTTATAGTATCCTTGCTTGGGTGAGATACTACTTCATAATATCACATCTTTCACACTGACTTGTTTCATTTCCACATTAGCCTACATGTGCTTCTTTACAAGTGATTCAATTGGGACTCTCTGTATTTCATAATTTGGGAAGATTAAATGTTTATAGTTTCTATTGACATATTCTATAGGCCCTATACCAATCACAATTACCTCAGTAAACAATGAACTTTCAAATGATGTAGTTACATTAATTGCAGAGTCCTTGTACACATGTCATGTGTATTTGCAACACATTAGCACTAAATTATTCATAAATAATTAATGTATCGCAATTTGACTAACGACTCGCTGAACGACGAAAGCCATGTGGATGCTAGGCAATGCACACACAAATATGTACCATGTTACCATCTTACCTGACTTATAAAATTTACAAGAAATTTAAAAATCAATTATTTAAACTCATACCAGTACAAATATAAAATGTAAACATAATCTTTGGTCTCATCACTCCAAACATCAATCACTTTACACCTTATGTTTTCATTTGTGACATAAATTAGGTAAAAACTTGGTAAATAGATTATATTTTGGCAAAACCACGCTGATATCTTCAACTGTAACTAGAGATGCAATTCAGATTTTTGTTGCATTGCGCTGTGGTGGTGCAAGGCGCAAATACTGATATTTACTCGACCCCCTGGTGTAGGGAAAAACAGGAGCCCTAACCTGGGTAGATGAAAGTATATTTAAAGGTACGTAATATGAACCCCTTTTATAGCAGTTGATTGTTACAAAGTCGTGACAAACTTTGAAGCATACAGACATGATCATAAACATTACAAAATTAAGCAACATCCACAGCCGAGTCAGCCAAATCCCACAACCACTGTACTGAGTGTAATAATCACTTACTTTAGGATTCATCGCAGCTAAATAAAGAAATGCATTATGTAATGGTTAAATCAACATTAGTGTCTTAAAAGGATTCATGTTAACTTACTTGAAGTTTAGTTTGACTGCCAACAGCTCTAGTAGCTTGTGATCCCGCCCTTCTTTCACTGGTTTCATGCTGTCATTTTCATACTCCACAAAGTACCATGGTGGCTTCTGTAATAATGATGTAGAAATGTGACTGTTAAAAACCTATCCTGTTGGCAGCAAAATAGTGTGATAACCTATTCAGAACTTTTTCATCCACCTATTCCACCTCCATCACCTCAAAAATAACCACCAGCACCACTTCAATAACCACTACCACCACCACCACCACTACCACTTCACATTTATATTTTCATGAAAATAATAGAGATACAGTACATATAAACCAGCATGCTACTTTTCACTGAAGCATCTTTCTTGTACACGAAAGTGAGCATTAAAGATGCATTAGAAAGGGAACACTAGCTAGCATTCTTGCTAGAATCCTACCATGAAATTGATCAGTTCACACGGCCAACTTTCTTGCAGAAGAAGGTGTACACCATTAACATGTAAAGTGCAGATTTTGAAGCTGCATTTGGGATATTAGGGGTAATTTGCTTAATTTTTTTATGTATGTAACAAAAATAAATTTTAAATTGTAAAAATTTAAATAATTTCAGCATTAGATAATATTCAGGTTTAAGTGACACGTTGCAATATTTTGTGAATTCCGTCAATTAGCTTCTATCGTCCGACCAGATATATTTAGTTTGAAATATTTCATCCTTGTAAGCTAGTTTGTTCAAAAACAGTTGTGCTTACATAACAAGTGTTTGTTTACATTCGACTATTACAAGATAGATAACGAAAATATAACTGTCACTACCCCCCACTAGCTACCACATCTTTGTATATTAGCAAGTACTATGCTCGGCCATTCACATGGCACATGTTCACTACACGTTGAGGTCAACAAGAAAGTATGTACCGTCTTGTACACGTAAGATGTCCGTGTGTTCTGAATTTTAGCGTGTTTATTAGACACTTAAAATTGTAACTCACATTTAGTACTGGCACAATGAACTCCCTTTCATGGAAGTTGTTGTAGACAGAGACTGCTGGTGGTAGGACAGGCCGCTTGTGAAGTTTACGTGTCTTGACCGACCACCAATTGACCAGTGAAAACTGGTTCTTGCTGCTGGAAGTGGCTTGGTTGTAGTACACTCTGTAACTACCAGTTGAAGCTCACGTCAGATTTACAAGAAATTCCATGTGTTTAAAACACCTATTTTAGAACATGTCCCTGATAAATTACATAGCACAGAACTTGCACCCGAGTGAAATGGAGAGACTTTTGTGAGTGCTTGACAATAAGGTCTTGAGACAGAGCATTTATATAACTTAAGAGTGGATTAGTGTATTCATTTAACTACTAGAACAAAAAAATTTTCAACATTAATAATTGTAGCAAAAAAAAACTAATATCTATTACCTCTGCAACAGTTATTGTGCTGAGGCAAAATATGAAGTATACTTAGTTGTGGTCTGTTCCTTCCTCCAACATTTGTTCTGGGGTGGTGTATCATGGAAATTATGAGAGATGTGAACCTACTGAGCCATAAAGGCAACATTTCTTAGAGAACTTTCTCAAAAAAGAGGGACGGAAATACCATCAGGTCCCAATTTAACAAGGCTTCACAGTTTCTAAAAATGATTTTGTAAAATGACAGGCATACTTTTGTGGTCTTCTCAAAAAACCCAAAATTGTATTAAAGATGCTTTCTTCTGAGTTACATTGATTTTTAACAGTCTCTTAACGCAAAAACAACATTTCTCTAATGTTTTTTTTTTCTTTCTTTCTTTCCAATAAACAGGCATCTTCCATTCCAGTAAAAGTATAACCAAGGTAAATACAACATAACCTTGTCCACATAGCATATATGTGAGCACATAGCATATATACGAACACAGAAGTACAAAGTAAATTTTCAGTCTTTTAAAAAAAAATCAGTTAATGAATTAAATATCAGTATCAAATTTTGGTAAAACACACCCTTATTTTCAGAAACACACTTTTCAACATTGTCTAGGATAGTGTCAAATAAATTGTGTTGCTCAGATTTGTGTGTAGATCGAACTGTTAATAACAGGCTGTGTTGTAAGGTATGCTGGTATGAACATTTACTATATTTAAGAAAGAAAGTGAGAGAGAGAGAGGGAGGGAGGGGGAGAGAGAGAGAGAGTGAAAAAGTTAAGAAGGAAGAATGTCTACGTTGGACTTAAGCAAGCATCGGGTGGCACACTTACACTTAAAACCACAACTGCCACATTTTTTAACAGATTTTCACACAGTTTTTTATATTGCAGCTTGCTAATATATTAATAACAGCAACATTACAATTCATATTCCACCAAGAAATCCTGTAGATAATATATTTTCAAACCAATTTCCGTGCAGCTTCTTAAAATTTTGATAGGATTTTTCAAATTTATTTCTGTAAATTTTTGTAATAGTTTTTTTTTTTACAGTTCCTGAAAATGGCCTTGCAGCAATCAATGCTCTCTTCAAATCTTGTACAATTTGCAAAATCAGGGGCCTACGTTTGTAAGCTATACTAGAACTAAAATCAATTCACCACTTCAGATGTCACAACTACTGTCTTTTTTGCTGTCTGCAAAAGTCTGGGACAACCGTGATTGATAAATTTGCTTTAAATATGGAAGAAAAAAACATTTTTCATTCCTTACTTTTGGATATACCCTGCTACTGAAAAACTCTTGATTAGAGCACGATTATCTGCTTTTCGGGTTATCCTTATTGCATTCTTTGTGTTTTAACTCTGTAAAAAACTAAAATTATTGTAAAAAAAAATTTTGGAACACAAGACTGGCTAGTGAGCCACATTATTATAGGCGATTCGGAATAAAGTGAGCGCTCAAAAAATCCCTGATTAATTTCTGTTTTCTACAGTTTATATCTTCCCGCCGCATGTAAATATAAACATTACCACTTGCTTTAATTTACATAGTCATGTACAATGTTTACATCTACATTACACTGGCCTGTAAATGATATCAACAATATTTACTTATTAAATACACGGGTATTGAATAAAATTTATAACTAATAGTAATCTTAGTTATAAATACCTGCGAGTTAATGTCTTTTAATACTGGTTATTCTGTGCATCGACTCTAATTTACATGACCTGCACTGTTGCCGTTACGAATCTAGTAAATATTGATGCGGACCAAGCTGCGCACCCCTTGGAACAGCCCGTCGTGCGCACCACGCACCGAGGGAACACACCTGGCAACCAGTACTATGGGCGCATATGGGAACGCGCCAGACAGCGTGGTTCCAAGAGGCCACGGCGTTCCGACGCCACTCCGCAGTCAAACGCAACGTCCAGATGTAGATAAAAATCCCCTAATCTTGAGCCATTGCTAGGAACGAGCCCCGTTAAACCTAAACGTAGAAAACACGCCGTGAACCCCTAACTTTCAGTGCTAGTGTTGTGAGGGCAACAGGGGCACTTGTACCGTGTAATAATGCAACGTAAAAGGCCAGGGGTAACTTTGTTTCCCTAACATCAGCACCCTGGAAAGACTTGTTTGGTCTAACCTTGAATCCAGATAAAACACCCCTGCGCCTAACGTCAAGATGGACTCGTCCTACCAGAAAACTCTGCTGCGTAATTTCTTTAAATCTTATAATTGTTAAATTGCTCTTTTTAACAATAACATTGCTGTCTAGATTTTTCATTTAATCATATTAAAGTAATTCTCTGTTCTTAACGTAATTTAAATTCAAGTAACGTAAAATATTGTTTTGACCAAAATTCTTAAAAAATATAAATATGAACATTCCAAACAATCTTTTGGACACTAATCAGCAGGTATAATTTTTATTAAATTTTTTAGTGATTTTGTTTGTATGTTTGTACGTGTTTTTGTGTGTTAAGAAGTTTTGGCGCGTTCAGCGGCGTCGTCGCCCTGAGTCCGCCAAGGCTTCCGCAGTTGACTACTGGCGGCGTGTCAAGGCGGTTCGGCTCTGGTCGCCCGGGCACCAGCATCTCTTTTGTCTAATCATTTTCACAGCAATAGTTATTTTTCACCTTTTGGAACCTTAAATCTAATGTAACTTCAGTGACCGGGCTAACCTCTCACCCCTGTCGACTCGTTTCGCGTCCAGGGGCTTATAATACTTCAATTTCTCTATTCTCACCACGTGGGATTTTTGCCACGCTTTGACTACCAGACGGGCTAGGTCCGGGACCGCTTTAAACATCGCAGTGTTGCTTGTGTACTGGAGAACGATGTAAGTTAATAATAACGCCTTGCCTATATTTTTGTGTTATTTACTGACTTCGCTGCTTCACGGCACATAAGGGCACGGGACCTTACAACCCGATTACGTATTTTCATATGGGTGTACAGGTGCCCGAAATCCCTGTCGAGTGCTTTGTTTGTGTGTGTATATGAGCGTGGGGAGGGCCACAACACTCCCCGAGAGTAAGTATAACGGCGGAGGACGAGGACAGTTTGAAGCCGGCCGTCGGCCACACGACCCTGAGACCACTCCACTCGTAACATCTGAGTGCCGGTTCTCTGCTAACCGGCTGGTGCCTAGTCGGGAACGCTCTTAGAGCACCTCAGTAATTTTCATAATTAACCATCTCCTCCACCGTCGTCCCCGTCAATATGTACACATTAATATAGAATTTATAACTCAAAACCGTCACTAAAAAAAAACACACATCATCCTGACACACGCAATTTAAAAATTCAAATTACGTTAAATTATACTGCCATGAACAACAACGAACTCAACAAAAACAACAACGTAATTCTTAGTGTGTGAAACAAAAAAAAATACTGTTTCTAAATCAAGATACTCATGTTGGCAATCGTAACACATAACAACTTACAAATTACCAATGAGAAAACAGTCATTTTTAATACTTCCAAACATGTTTTATCATCAAATCCATGTTTACTGCACAACCGACAAACACTATGCTTCCAAGCTAAGCGGCGAAAACCTACTTCTGATGTTACCTCTCGATGGAATTTTGAACTACATCAGCACGCGGAGCGCTAGACACAATTTGCTAATGACTTTTGAAGTTGAACAACCCGGATGCATCATTATCTGCTAATGCTAATTAAGTAAAGTTATACAGGCGGTAGGTACGTCAATAATATCATAAATAAATATTTTAAAGTATATTAAATACAGAGAAGTCGATTCCATTTTATGTTCTTTCAGTAATATTATATTTAAATATAAAATACACGGAACTACCTGCGATAATTCACTGCTAACTGTACAAACAATAATGTAACTGTTGTCAATGTTATATTATATGCTAGTGATTTTATTTCAAAGGTTAAATCTTTAGTGCTCACTTTATTCCGAATGACCTAGGAGGATATTCTTACCACGTTTCCATGTCGGATTCAAATTGATCTGAAACCACTTTCAGGATTGAGATTGGTCGAGTAAACGGGATCCAAATCGATTAGAGTCTCAAAGTCGTTCCAGCTAAAATTGGGATCGAATCGGATTGAGTTTGATTTGAAATTACATGTAAACACAGATCGTACTGAAAGTGTATCGGGTTGAAATTCACACGCACTGTTATCATCTGTTTACAAATAATAGTCCTAATAATGTCGCATGTACCGGTAAATAGAAATATTTGGACAACGGAAGAGGTGTTCACGCTTATTAAAATATTCAAGGAAAAATAAATTCGTCGTCTGTTGATAGTAAACGGACGAAAAATGTTGTTTCTCTTACACGCTCCATTCGTTCTTGCTATTTTTGCATTAAAATAGTGAACATAAATTGCCAAATTACTACGACTATCAGTAATTTTTTCTTGTCCATTGTAGCGTGTAGATTATTTGTCTGATATTTTCTCCAACATAAACAGAAAACAATACATGTTTACTGTTACTTTATGACATGACTACCAACTCACTTGCTGCAGCGAAACATTTACCACCACACATTTCAACTAGCAGATCCAAATCGATTTCAGTTTGAATTGACATTTTGCATGTAAACGGGTATCGACTCAATACTGATTCATTCCTCGATTCGATTTCAATCCCACATGGAAACACAGTAAATGTGTCATTTCATTTTGCATAAAAAACTTTGTACATAAAGTAATATTCATGCTGTACAAAATAAAAATACATGTGTTTCCACATTACAGTGTCCAATACTGGAAGAAAGAAAAATAATGTGTACATTTTTAATACGGGTTATACATAAATACTTGCTATGGTATAATGTATGCAAGGTCATTTATATTTACACCATCATGATTGGATGTCCACGGAAGAGCTATTGTTAAATAAAGTTGTAATATGGGACTTAAAATAAATTTTGTTTACAAATAATTCTATTTGAAAGTTTTATTGAAGCAGCATGTTTAACTCATGTTGTCTGTTAATAACATGCTTCTGTTGAAAAACAAGGCAGTAACAGTCGTCAACATTTATCTGATGAAAACGTTTGACCAATTGTGGTGTGTCAATAAAAAGCTGGTTGTGCCTTTATTATCTTTATGATACCCAAACATTTTTAAAAAATGTTTTACACTTTTCAAAATTGATGACTTCTCAATCTCAGAAAGCAACACTATCATAGAATTAGCAACTGGGAGAAAAACTTTAATTTCATAATTTTTATCCGTCGGTCATTAATTATGTGGAATAAACCCAAATTTTCTTGTCCAAGAATGCAATTAATTGCATGTTCATGATAATCAACAAAACCAGCAACTGTATAGCTGTGTGTTTCTGTTTAAACTAAATGTAATATTTCCAAATTGCCTGACTCAAAATGTCATCAGTACGGTGAAAATATTCAGCTAAATTTTGGAAATATGTACTACTGTATTACTATTTCAACATTAAAACAATGTGACACACACATTTCAATGCAAACATCATCATCTGTGTTTGACTCTGACAATACGGACTCTAATACACATTCACACACAATTTGTTACTTTAAAATTATAAAGTCTAATCCTGGACACAAAAGTTGTTTGTCTCTTAAAGACTTTAAATGCCAAGCTATCACAGTTAAGTGGTTATGGTAGGGCTCACAAAATACTAGTACTAAGTAGAACAGAATTGCCATCAGATCATTTAGTTAACTTCATTAAAAAAATTCACCAGTATAAGATGGGTTAAAATGTAGATATGTAAAATACCAACTTGAATTATGGTCCTTTTTGAAGAAATACGTAACCAAAAGTAATGATCCACCCTACTTTCAGAATTATGTATTTCTGACTAAATGAGTAGCCAACTTACTTTCCTGAATGAGCAGGCAAGATGATGACAACTCTCATGGCCTCAAGCAAGCTGTCAACAAACCTGCGTGACGGTGGCCAGTCGCACATGTGGAACATGTACAACACATTTCGCATGATGAAGTTGTTCTCTCTGATCTGTCAAGGTGGACAACACAAACAATAAGTACGGTAATAGTTCAATCTGGCAATTCTTAACGTTTACAGTAAGTACGTAATGCTATGTGTATATTTTACAGTGTTTTAACAAACAATACCCAGTGAAATGTACAGGCAAAAAAAACATTAATGCTGCAGTTGTGATGTGCATTTACATGACACTATATCACCTTACTTATCTTTGGTATTATGTACAATGAATAGTTTTATTCTGAAGCAATTGTTTTTTCTGCATATTCATACGGCGTTCAGGACTCTCTTAAACATCCTACTTTTTTTCAGGTGTTCTCATTCTACAGTAGAGTGCTACATTAAGAACAAAGTGAAAAAAATTATCATAAAAGAATGACTCGGAACACCCTAGTCCCAAGGGGATGGGGACAAATGGGGGTTCAACGCCCCCCCCCCTTCTCCCCATCCACCAAAAAAAAATGTGTAAAGTGTTTGAATAACTGTTATTTTTCTGAAAGGTACTATTACTGTTTTAATTGCATTAGTTGCATAAACTGTTTGGATTTAAAACTGTAATGCTGTAATTGCCAAATTATCCAACAAAACTTTGGCACGGAGCATCCGTGGGGTCCCGATCCCCTCCCTCTGTCTTAGCTTATAGAAACTGCTTAAATAGCACCGTTTTACACACTGAAATTACAATTTTCCAGTAGGAGGACCCCTCGCTTTATCAGGTGGATTGGTGTTACTTCATATGTATTCCCAGATTCTAGACTCCACACCCCTTCCCATCCAAACACAAATTCTAGCCATAGCCCTGTCTAATGCCCTTCAAACTAAAATCCTGAGCGGGCCCCTAGAAAGTTTCATATGCACAAGAGTAGGACATCAGTGGTCAAAACTGTATGAAACATAACTCTCTACTAGGTGCCAGACATGCCATACAGAAAACTAGTTCACTCTGCAAACAGTATAATACATAGACACTGCATTTTCTCTGTTACCGGAAACACAAGAACTGGCGAGCTCAGCAATGAGACTGTGTGGTCATTACAAATGAGAGCTGAATTATTAGTCTCACAAGTAATCTTGGCTATACATCTGGAGACAGTGGAAAACAAGCCATCATTCCACCACAATCATCACATACAGTAAAACCAGTTTGAAGTTACCTATATGATTCTTGTTTGGGATGCATAATGATTGATGGCCATGTGTAGCCCTACATATTTTCCAAGGAGATTCCATCACTAGTAATTGTTATGTACACCAAACTACAATTCTGTGGACACCAGAAAGGTCAAATGATTTTATAGTTGCAAGCATCAACTTTTCAAACAAATTATTTGCAAAAAAAAAATACTCACACTGTTAATACCAGTAAGCACGTTAATAAGAGTGCCTTACATAGTAAGGTAGGCTATTAGTTTTCTCACCTTGTCAATAAGATCTTCTGCAGTTTCCAAAGAGCAAAATATTAGGTTAATAGAGTCTTCATGCTTCACAATGACATCCTGCACAAACCTGTAAAACTATATTAAATGTGTCAATTTGAGAGTATGTTTTATAATACAATTCTTCACAAAAAAAAAAAACAATTAAAATTTCTTGAAGATTTCAGATTTTGTACAAATGTTTCAAGTATTGACAGAAATTTTAACCTTATTAACTATGTTTGATGATTGGTGACTATACCACAAATTTATGTACCTTGAGCTACAACACAAGCATGGCAATAGACCTAGTAATGTATGGTTAGGTCGCGATTTGTTGGGAAAATTATGAATATAAAAAAATTTGCCACACACACTGCGGCATAATTATATGTAAACAGTTAAATCACAATATCTGTCCTGTAGCAAAATGTAAATAGAATTGGAGGTATAATCGCATATTTAACATTTTTCTTCTTAGAATTCCAAAAAAGCGAAAAATAAAAAATTCAATATGGCGACTGAAACCAAGCCTTAACTGAAGCCATGGCCAAATCGTATATCAACATACAGTTTATTGAGACAGTGAAATGTTGTGTGTCCCACTACTGGTTACACAGCAGTAAGTTACGCTGTCAGAAATCAAGGAAGGTGCACAGCTACAAAATTATTCTTCCCAGCGGTAGTGTGTACTAACCACAATTCTCTAGTCAGGTATTACACATCACCAACTACTAGTAGTTTCTTCCTTACCAACAGATACAGATATCAAATGGAACTGTGCTATGGATACTTTGCCAAGCCTGGTATATCTTGGGCTGGTAGATTTTCCTGGACCACAATACAATACTATTTTTTGTAATGATGGAATAATCTAACTAAATTACTGTCAAACAGGACTCACAACAACATGGGTCATCAAGGGTCTAACAACCTTGCACAGTCTACCAGATAAGTCTAACAACATTGCACAATCTGCCAGACAATTCTAACAACATTGCACAATATGTCAGACAAGTCTAAAAACATTGCAAAGTTTGCCAGACAAACATTTGGTTTTTATATTCAGATAAATAATCTGGTAATGAACAAAGGTGCCGCGGTGGTCGACCTCTCGCCTTCCCCGCCTAGACAATATGGGTTCGATCCCCGGTGGGTTCGGACCCAGACATTTAGCATGTGGGAAATATAATGGAAGTTGCCGTTGGCAAGCGGGTTTTCTCGAGGAACTCCCATTTCCACCACCACTCTCAATCCGTCGGGTGCTCCACACTCATCTCATTCTCACCACATCCATTCTTCAGGCCGGGACAGGCTTGTCTCACTAGTCAAACAGCCGGCCCAACCTTCACCCCTGCTTTCTCTCATACACAATGGCAGGGTCGCCCACATAGTAGATTTTCATATTCAATCTGGTAACGAACAAAGTTTTCTTTTGCCAGGATGTTCGTATGCTGTAGGGAGGTGTGACACATCAAGGCAGATTAAAACATTAATTTTGCATTATCCTCTTTTAGTAAGAGTTCAGGGGCTGATTTAATAGATTGTAAATTATGAAGTATAAACAGCACTTGCTTAACACAGAGAGTACCAAAAATCATTGAAAACATTATGCACTGAAAACCAGATCATCATTAAAAACTAATGTTCCAACATAAATTATTTATTCCGTGACACTTCACTTTATGCATAGCAGAAAATACATACTTAAGTGAAATTTCCCATACTAGTATTGTTAGAAAAATAAATACAATTTATTGTTAAATCACCGTTTCATTCAGGCATTCCTGTTGGCTGATGTTGTAACTGCGAGTTGTGATGCTAAAGTTGTGAAGTCGTCGGCTCAACAGTCCAGGGAACTGCACATCTGTGTAAGGAAATTTTGTATTACTGATGCAGACATTATTCTTAGGTCACTTTCGTCACTATGCAATACAGTTTATTGCTTGTTACATACGCTGTCATAAAGTACAGGCTTGATTAGTAATTTTATGGATTTTGATGTAGAATGAGTAGAAAAAAAGGTCACGAAGCCTGACTGTGACATGTACACTAGGAAAAATACATTTTTGGCATAATGGCCAACGATGGATCCTGGAGGGCAGGGATGGTAGAGGCCATTGCCTCCCTTCATTACCCCTCTCTAAAAATAATTCAAATATGTACACTGTAAAGATCTTAAAATGAAAACTTGGGTGGTAAGACCTTCTTTAATGACATTGGTTTATTTATAAAGAAAAATTTAGACCATTCACAACACAAAAAAGAAGCGTAGGTTGGTCACGGTTCTACCCTTGTTAAAGGTGTTTTAATAGTAATTTGCCCCCACTACAACTCATTGCTGGATCCGTGCCTAATAATGACAGTTACAAGTGTTAATTTAAATTCACAAATTAAGTTATGTACTTCTCACATTTTCATAGCTGAATAAATATGATGATACAGATGATATTTAAAACAAATTTAATGAATCTAAGGACAAAATCACAATTTCAGAATACTATCAGTTACTCAGGCTTCAGTAAAATGGAAACATCAGGCAAAATGTTGGGTTAAAATAGAGGACACATATTCAGTATTTTAACAGTTTGAGTGCTAAGTTTTGTTGAAAGGTTAGCCAACCAATGAAAATACAAACAGAATTTGACATATTTAACTGCAATTATTTATCACAGAACATACTTAGTTAAAGACTGAATTCCCTTCTCACTCCTGGATGCTAGTACGATGAACTGATAGCAAACCATACAATAAAAACATAATTAATATAAATCTCATTAATACAAAGTGATTCTCTTTCCTTTTGGGGTGATATGATAAAATTAAATGTAAGCTATCAATCTCAATACAAATGTTCGTTATGTAAAACTATGTATGTAATATCAAGTCTACAGGTAAAATTATGTCACAGTTGTGACAGGAATGTTTGTAATTCAGGAATAACTATCCTTGAACAAATTTTAGAGAATAATTTTATGCTGCCAACAAATACCAGTTACTGGAAAAATGTAGGTCCCTTAAGGTTGCTGCCTACCTGGAAGCCCTGACTTTGTGTGAGCAAGGATAGCGATTTACAGTGACACCTCTATGTATTGAGCGAGGTGGCACAACTGTAACACATTGGACTCTCATTCAAGACTACCCGGGTTCGATCCTCGGCTCCAGCCATTCTGATTTCGATTTTCCATGGTTTCCCGAAATCAGTTCAGGTGAATGCTGGGATGGTTCCTTAACAAAGGCCATGACTCCTCTCCCAGCTCCTGTCATTGTTCCAAGTTGTGTGTCACTGTCTCTAATGAACTCGCTGTCAGACGAGACGTAAAGTCCACTTACCTTAGTCATACCCCAAGGCATAGCTTTTGAACAGAAACAATTTTCTGCACTGAAACAAGAAAAATATTTCGATGGAAAATACCATTTGGATAAGAATTGTGGGCGGAAGTTTTGGAATATATTTTGAGAATGCAAATACTTATTTGTTCATGGCGATCACAGTACTTAAAAAAACAGCCTAAAAGCTCTTGTACCAACGCAAGTCGCACCAAATAAGCAAAAACGTAACTGGTGCCACACACGTAGGTTTAACAGGTTAACATATAAATCCCTATTCTTTCCCCCACCAGGGTTCCAGATTAGACAGCATCCGTAAAGTTACATTAAGGTTTCACAACTGATAAAGCATGGGTAGAACTAGGACAGGTGTAGTGTTTCTATGACAAGACATAAAAAATTAAACTACCAGTAAATTAAGTTTGATCTATGCTTAAGCTAGCAGGCCCGGTGCAACCAGAAAGGCAAACTAAATGACTGCCTAGGATGCCAAGAACCTGGGGGCGGTAGGCCGGTCAACAGTAGGTCTAACACACTTTACAAGTCGAGCATAGAAAATCAATGAAAATAGGATTTTGTAGAATTGAGTAACTATGGGTTCTTATTTGTTGTTTTTTTTTTTTTTAATTACATAAAAAACTATTAGACAAGTTTCCAATTTGCAGTAGGTATAAAAAGAGTAACAAACTCAGTTTTACAAAAAAATTAGTAGCAACAAAGTGGGATTTTAAGGTGAAATGAAATGAGGGAAGAAAAATACAGCCCTGAAGTTCTATGCCTAAGGTACTAAATTACTGCAGCTCACTTAACATTCCTGAAATTTTACTACGATAATTTTACTACATTACTTTCTATAAAGTCTTACCAACATTTTCATCTCGCACAATGGTAACATGAGATGTTGGCAGCCAGGTAAAAATATCCAGTAAGGCAGAGAACATGTTCTCATCCAGATATTCAGTCTTTTCCCCTACATTTGGTATAAAGCGAGCACATGCTGAAAGCAAAACCACAATACTGCACTCTCCTTGATAGACAAAATCCATATAGGTACATTAGATATACATCCCTGATTCTGGGGGACATCTGTAACTGGCATTTGATGAACACTATTCCTGTTGGTAAACAACTTCCTTTCAGTCTAGCTCTACTGATCCTCCCCTAAAAATAAAACCTGGGAACCACCATACTTATAACATGGTCCATGTCACTTGCGACGTGCTGCTATTTATAGTGAATATTAATTATAGTTCTGGTGTTTGCAGGTTGCAGGGAGTAATAAATAAGACGGTAAGTTCTGTTTTCCTGGGTAGCACATTGTTACTGTCCTCTCCTGGTGGACAGTTATTCTACTATGCTTTGTCAGTACTGTTCTTACTGATTTTACGTCCACTAATCTCAACAATATTTATATTTGGATAATGTCGGAGGTTGCGTAGGCGGCAGCAGTCTACCAACCTAACTTAAATGTTTTGCAATACTTTTAAGTAACACCTGTAGACAACCGTAGGTAACCCTACGCTTACACTAGAAATAACCGGCGGTATTACCCCGGCCTGCCGTATTTTGCAGCTCTACTATGTCTCTGCAAAAAAGGCATTCCGGCGCCTGATTCGACAACTGAAAGTGGCACCTGGTCCACCGTTATCCGCGGCTCGACGACGTCTGTCCCTCTGCTACAAGGTGTCACATCGCCTAAACCGACGACATCCAGCGACAGCATCCCGGTGCGCTGTCTTGCGCGGCTCAGCGATGTCTGTCCAAAACATTTGACAAATTTTAGCTTTGTTCCTGTTTGGCGCTAACATCCCCGCAGCTTGCTCTGCAGACTTTGGTCCAGTTTGGTCAATCAGGAGCCAGCTTCCAACAGATGGCCCTGCCCCTCGAGGACAGCAACACCCTGCCATTACTGTATTCATTACATAATAATCTCATTTCTTTACGCTACACTCAGACAATTACCCTGTTTTTCCTCATGGCTAAAATTCTTGATATCTTAATTAATTAAATATTTAACATTTTATTTTTAAAGACTACAGGCTGGATTTCCTCCCCTCTCATCCAGCAGCTAGGGGAGTAACTTGAGCGTGGGTAGGGGCAGGAAGGCCCAAGCGTTAGCCATGTGCACCTGCTAGTTTCCACAATGAGTAAGTATACACATTTCTGTTTTTCTCTATAAAATCTTGTATACAGATAAATGCTTGGTGAAAGTTATTTAATCGTCATCCTTACATGATGGCGAGAAGAAAGAATGATCACATGATATATTTATGAAAACATCTGGAATTTATGACAATTGAGTAACATTTGGTGGCTATTAACCTTATCAACTGCACTGGCCACAATTTGGCATGTTACATACTTTTTAACATTACAGCAGTTGTAGATGCAGTGGCCCAGAAACGTCAGCAGTAACCAACATGACATCCATGCTGGAAGCCTACAGTACAGGTGTACATAGAAAATTCAAACAAACCGCTTTCACCTATGGCAGTTCATTGCAACCTGTCAATACCCCCCACCCCTCCTCCCAAAAAAAAAATAAAACTTATTCCATAAGGACCTTTAGTTAAGGCTTGCATTACACATCATCCCAGCCTACAAAGACCTGAATCTGGTAAAATGCAGACATTTTTTACAGCCAAGTAAGTCATTTTATCTGTGTAATGGGAAATGGGGGGGGGGGGGAAGGATTGGGAAGAGATACTACCGCAATGAAGACTCCCTCTTCCATCTCTGAGAGACTGTCAGACGCCTCAAGGTAGAATTCTAAAAGAAAAGCAGCTGATGCAAATGAATGGCTCCACTTCCAAAATGCCACTGAGAGTACTTCAATCTATAGACCAATCTCATCCAGCACAAGAGGGATGGTGTGAAGTGAGCCCCATTTGGAACTGCTAAATTTTAGTAAGTAATAAAACACTCTGTAATAACCTTTGATAACCTGCACAGACCACAATTTTAAGAGTAAATCCAAAAATCATCATATATCTCACTATTTGTGAGTATAATTATTGCTTATCATCACAAATGTAAAAAAAGTGAGATTGATATTTGCATGACGTTAACCAATTGTTAAGATAATTTAGTTGTACAGTTTTACTGATCTAAGTGAGTAGAACTAAAATTATATATAGAGTATTTTAAAAACAAAACTGCGCTTTTCAACCTATGAGTTGGAAATTAATATAATAAAAAATTGTATTACATCACTCACAGGTCACTGAAAAATAATTAGACATTGACTGTATTATAAATGGCAATGTTTAAGTTGACTGCTAGGCAGAAGAGCCAAAAACTGTTATCAGCTAACAAGTCAAGTTGCTGTTGTTAACCATCACATTTATTAAAATCCTTTAATCCTTAAAGGTATGTACCTACTAGGTACCTACACTACACTACCTCACTGCTATTTCCACAAAAGCCACTACAGTATTCATGAATTAAAATGTGTAAACTTAAAAGTCAATTATACGTACAATGATTTATTAACTTACTACTCTACAGCATACCTGTGATCCAACACACAGCGAAGAGTAAAAATGTATACATCATGTTGCATGTTTCATCTCACACTGTTTGCACACAAATATTCTTGGTATTGATTGTACTGCGAGACCTTTTCACCTGTCTAGTCATGTCAGTTTTCCTCATCATTAATCCATATATACCTGAATGAAGTTTGACATGACATTTTTGTTCTGTTGGCCTGTCAATACAGCAGAAACTGTTTGATGTAACTTCCAAATGGGTTTTCTTGTCCAAAAATAATAGAATCATCTTTCATTCCACTGATGCTATTAAAACACTTCTGGACAGCCTACATATCTTTGCAATTTGACCACCCACAGAGAACCTTCCTAGCATCAAAGTGATCATTAGTAGGTAAGTAAGTACACAGTTCCTTTTTTGTGCAAAGTGCACATAATATTTTAAAAAGAAATATTGAAGGAAAATCAAAGTTCAATGATTTGTAAAGAAAAATATTTATCCAGCCAAAATATTCAAGCTCAAGCTTAGTCACTTCACTACCTTAGTATAAGTGTCGGTGCCAAAACTTTTAAACTTTAAATATGATTTACTGAAACAACACACAATTCTGTATTATTATATATTTTTTTATTTTAAATAAATATATGAGAACTAGCTGGCCGACTGCGGATTTTCCCGCGTGAAATTATGTAATGTAAATAGTAACTCTGGATAAAATATGAGATGAAGGCATTTAACAGCTAGTGTACTCTTTACAGTGAACTATAAATTGTCTTAGTTCAGTGTAAAGAGCGTGCGCAATATGCTCGTATGATGTCATAGTAATTCCCATTGCAATGTCATAGTAATTCCCATCGCAAAGTCTTGCACTGCATACGAACCCGTAACCCCGCCCCTCCCACACCACAAACTTTATGCAATACCTGAGTGAATGCTTAAAGGCAGGCCGTGATAATTCTTTTGTATGTACAGGCTACAGTCCAAAGAGGTTTTATTTATGAGTAGGTTGGCAAAGAGACAACTGTTGAATTATTTCTCCGTGATCATTCTCTTTTTTTGGGAGACTGTAACACTTCACTGCTTTTACATCCTTAATTTTTGAATTTCATAAAATCCTGAATTTTATTTTTTGATATTTACATAAGCTTCATTCTTATCAAAAAATCATCTCGATAGCTTGACGGGTATAAGCAGTACAGATAATTATTTGAAAAACACATTATATTTTTTTAACAGCTTTCAAGGACGAATTTCGAAAAATCCTGAAACTACTCTTTTTGATATGATTTATTATAAAGCAAAAACAATTTCAATATTTCCACTGATTTAGGTGATAAGTGGGATTAATTAAAAACACACTTTATTTTTTAGGAACGTTCAAGGACGAATTTTGAAAAATTCTAAAAATACTTTTTAGATATTTACTTAAGCATTATTTAAAAAAAAATCATCTCACTATCTGAAATGGTTTAGGAGAAATCACGGATTAATGATAAACACATTTTACGGCTTTTCACCCCCTTAATTTTCGAATTTCGCAAAATCGAAAAATTCGCAAATACAGTATGCATTTCTTTGGACAATATTATGAAGTTAAAAAAATTATGATATCTATCCCGGTTAATGAGATATCATGGATTGTTTGATAACACATTTCAACCCTTTTAACCCCCTTAATAATAGGATTTTGAAAAATTATTCTTAGTGGGTGCCTACAGGCCAAGGAGAAGTTTCCCTCAAAATTTCATAGTTCTAGGTCCAGCGGTTTGGGCTGTGCTTTGATGAATGAGTGAGTGAGTGTGTCAGGACACTTCCTTTTATATGTAAAGATTACAGTATTTGACAATTAAGTTCATGGCTTCATCGTATACCCATTTACGTGAAATCCCAAACATAAAAAAAAAAAAAAAAAAACTCAATTATACAAAAAAATTGGCTCTTTAACAACCTTAACACCTAGTACTAACATGTACTTGAGTCACTTTAAGTAGTATGTAAATAATTTACTTTTAAATACATTTGTTTTATGGCCAACATACAGCATAAATATCTAAAGGTCACTCTACTAACATGTGTATGAAAAAAAAATTCAAAAATATAATACAGAAACTCTTTTAAGTAGTGTAAAAAATACTTGTAGAAAATTATTAGTGACTTGGAAAATAAACTACCCTGAAAACCAAACTTTAGAAGAATCTTACACCACAAAGTTTTGTAAGATATGTTTTTAACCATTTTTAGTACAGACATTAACAAGTGAGTTCATTAATCACATAAGCAGAATAAATATTTAAAACATACAACACAACACTGCTATGTCCTTCACGAGTAACATAACAAATGGTACTGACCTGTATTTTTAGTTCCTGGATTCTTGTTTCCCATATTCTCTTCCCCAGAGAGGTACTCAGAAAAAAAATCGCTTGTTGATGCCTAGCTCCCCAGAATGTCTCTTCCTCTGCTTGAATTCTTTCTCGCAACATGCTCCTTTCATGGGCCATTTCCTCCTCCTACTAATGTGGGAAAGAGGATGACAGACCGGGGAAACTTCCCATACTGGAGTAGAAGTATAGTCTTTAGAGATCCCAGGGTCTCGAAGCTGGCCTCCTGGAGATTACAATGACTAATTACCAGCATTTGGGGTGCTAACACTGCACCTGGAGTCACCTACCAAGATGCTGACCTCAGTTGTAAGTGTGGGAAATACAAATGGGATAAGTTCGGAAGGTGTCAAGAGAATAGTGTCTGCAGTATACAATGCACAGTAACTTTCTGGCTCCACTAAATGCTTCCAGACTGATATTTCTATTGTATGCACATTTTGCTACTCTACGAGCTGAGTACACCTCTTTCCAAAGCCTGGGCAATGGCAGCATTCTTTTTTTTTTTTTTTTTTTTTTTTTTACTAAAAGCACTGAACTGTGGTTGAAGCTTGAAGCTAATGATCAGTAACTGGTAAAATAGGATTTGGCATCTGGATTAGAGGCTATACATGTGACTTAAATTGCTGACGTGCAGAAGGTTACGCAGTCTAGTAGTAGAAGACAGCAGAAGATTGTGAGCTATATGATGACAAGTTTTAAGCTTTGTAGTCACACTTCAAACTTTGTAGTCACACTTCGAGACATTATAGGTCAGTTTGGATCCAGCATAAAAGAACAGAATAAACTTTGTTTGAAAAGACAAGAGTCCTTAAAAGTGCCCTGGCCACTGCATTTGTCTTGTCACCCCCCTTTCCCGTTCCTCATGTCCTCTTAAGTGTGCGTGGAAGATAAATAATCGCTGAAAACATCAATAGATCTCTACACTTTTTTTTAAGTCAATATGGATAAAATACTCAACGACAATCCTAGATAATGGTATTTGCCAATTTTATAAGTAAATATTTATCTATAATTACTAATTCGCTATGCATGATCTCTGGCACCCCAGTTAAATGCACGAGGTTCCAGCATCAAAGATTCTGCCTCAGAAGTTCGTAACATTGGAAACAATTCTGTTTAAAACGTTGGCTAAAACTAATGTCTAGGATTGCTATTGTTTAATTTTAGCAAATTGGCTTCAAGAAACCTACAGTTATAGATTAATGATTTTAGCGTTGAATTGAGTACCACACCCTCTTATGGCTCCAGCGAGGTTGTGAGGGAGTCACACCTACTGCGACAGACAGCCAGTCAGGAATAGTATCAATAACGACAATAGAAAACAGAGTACTACGTAACTAAAAGCATTATTGCAATGTGTATGAAAGTCACGAAGTGGAATTCAAGTTAGCTATGTGATTTGTAAATATTGTCTGAAAAAGAAATTTTTTAATTAAATGGCAGGCGGTCAGTAGCCTGCGGACTTGTCACCGGAAGGAGGTGTGGCCTGAAACAATGTAGTCGTGGCTGTGATTGCCCAGTTAAATATGTGGGTAAAGCGGATGTTTCCGAGGAGCTAGTTGCGGGTGTTTGTGGCACTCACCCTCATGACTTCATGAAGAGAGTCTGCGTGCATGAGAGGTTTTTTGCGCAGTTTATTAGTTTAAAAACTCACCCATAGGACCCGAATAGTTGGTCATGCACGTGAGTCATGAAACAGCTCATTCTGATTTGTAATAAACTAGTTTCTGTGAAGCCACAAGGATGAATGCATGTTGAGATAGCAGTGAGTGTTTATGAGATCCGCCTGTGAAGCCTCGAGGAGGGTATTCATGTATGTGATAAAAGCATAGCCGTAGAGTTTAACTGATTCATATACTGTTTACGTGAGTCCAAAAAGGAGGTCAAGCAGTTATTTCTCTTCCGCAAGAAGGAAGTTAACCGCAATACAAACAATGTGGTACCAGCAGTTGCTTAATCGCTGCAGGTGAAGTAAGGCCACGCCTCTGATGTCACAAGATGCGACTTCAGGCACTTTGCAGGAAACAGAAGATTCTCACGGCTTATGATTTAATATAGACAGACATGCCAATCCCTTTGACTGAAATGTTTGGAACGTTTTATTTACTCCCATAAATCTTTCCGCAAAGGACACATTACGAGGCTGTTTCTGTGAATCGGGAAAAGATAATAGCCAACTGGAGAAAATTACACTTGTAGAACCCTGTTATAACATTTCGAAAGTGACCCAAAAAATTTGTACGTTGTTAAGTAGCACAACATTATAAGATGGTGATTTCCTATAACAAAACAGTTTTGGGGACCAAGCAAAATTAACATTATAACCAGGAAAACAATATCAATGGGAATGTTATAACAGGGTTCTACTGTACTTCTCCAGGAATGGCAGATGCTAACAAGCATTCGAGAAACGCAGACACCATTGTTTCCGCTGAAAACTGCCATTGACGAGCGTTCCACTTTGTTTCATTGCTGTGACAACTTACAAATACTGCACCAGAAAAAGTTTTATTGGCCAGTAATCTCAGTGCTTTCAGAAAAAAAGGAATTTAGCCCATGTAGGAGGTGACTCGTTGCACAAGTACTGTCTTGACAAAGACACCACATCATCACTGCATAGCAGTACTTTTCATTTTCATTTTGTTATAAAAAAAGTCACATTTTCACAACACTGTACTGGGAGTCTGTGACTCCCAAGTCTGGTATCTGAGAAGAAGAATTTCAGTGTGCATTATATACTGATAAAGGATTAACCATCAGGTTGCCTGGACAAGAACTTGAGTGCCTCGTCAAAGTGATTGTTTAATTGCCCCACCTGGATGACTTCGTGTACGCTCGGCAGTTATCGGTCACGCTCGTGTGCGCCCTCCTTCCTCCCCTCTCCCTTTCCTCTCCGCGCCGGCTGAGTTGGCCGGAGTGTGTGTGCCAGCGAGTCAGTCTCAGTCTTCTCCCGGGCCCGCTCGTGGGCAGTTGTGTTGGCTCGCGACCGCGTCGACACTCCCAGGTCTTTTCTTTGGTAAGTTTATAATTTGTAATTTAGTTTTCTGCTCGTGGTTTTCGATGTTTGTTCGGTTTGTTTCAGTTAGTTCACTATTTGCATTGTCATTCAGGGTTGTGTTGTCGCGACCGCGAGTTCAGCACAATCGGGTATGTGTCACTGTAGCTTATTTTTCTATTATGGAGCGCACGCGTAGTCGCTCATTCACACTAAAGTATTTCTTGTAACGAATTTAACTTCATACTTTTCAGCAGCGTATTGTTCTTGTGTATTTGGGTCATGCCCCATTTGACTTCGCTAGCGTGTTGTTTGTAATTGCTCACTTGTACCTGATTTGGATAGTTAATACACATTATTTTTGTAAAGAATCTGCATTAACTTTCTTAGTAGCTATTTGGTATACCTGTGTTGTTGTGTTTGTGGCAGTGTCGAGCGTTAACTCGTGAGTGGGTGTGTCAAGTGGTAGCGTGCCTTGGTCTGAGCCTTGCTTGGCCAAGATTGGCAGCCTATGTTTACAGTGCCTGCTTGAGATGCGGGCACAATACTATTTCTAAACCACATTTAATCCCCTAATACTCCACTTCACCTGACATCTGTTATATTTCATTATTTTAATTTATGTACTCCTCAATTCAATTAACTACAGTGTAACCTCGTAATTACAAGTATGGGTTTTTAACGAGGCCTTCATAATTACAAATGACTTGTAATGCACCATCAGTTTGTATATGCAATTTAATGTAAAGATATAGGTATTTTACGAGTGGTATTTTCATGCGCACATTCATAAATACGAGTGAGATTAGCCTTCAAAAAGAAAGAAATATCAGTAAATACGCTATACGTAGACTTTTATAACACGTACACTAATTACCGCACCGCGAAAACAATTTTCTTGCGCTCAGCTGTGTGCTTTGTATTGGAAACTGAAGACGTGGCAATGCCAGTCTAGCCGGCTTTCCGCTACGTCCGGCAACACTGTTGTAAGCATCCTCGTCCCCCTCTCTCTGCAATCATCTCTAGCCTGACCTTGAGCAACACTCGTGTCGCAACATTCGCGTTGCATCACAGCGCTCAGTTCTGCCTGGTTACTGGATGAGTCGCGCGCTACGCTGATCTGTTATACGGTACATTGTTTGCGGGAATTGTTAATTGTGGCCATGTTTTATTGTGCATCGGATGTAGACATTTTTGTTTGTGCTTAGTACCTGTACATTCGGAGGCCTACGGCAAGAGCATGTATTGTGCATTATCATCGCTTCAGTTTTGTTACCACAACACGTGCTTGTGATAATAGCTGGCATTAATAATGTCGGTAAACGTAAGGCTATATATGTTGCCACAAAATTTGAAATCATTTAAGCGTGTGAAGCAGGTTGTATCAGTAAAACAGAAACTGGTAGGCGCTATAGACTTGGCAGTTCAACACTGTTTACGATTTTAAAAAGCAAAGATAAAATTAAGGATGCCATCCTAAAGAATAACATTTCCGGGCGCAATAAAACTTTGCGAGGTGCCGACCGCTCGGAGTTGGAGACCGCTTTGTTTGAGTGGTTTTCTCAACAATGGGCTGCAGACCTTCCTATCAGTGGACTGATGCTCAAAGCGAAGGCTACAGAATTTGCTTTGCGCATGAACATCAACTTCGAGTGTAGCAAAGGCTAGCAACATCGTTTCAAGAACCGTCATGGAATCACACCACACACGATATCTGCTGAATCTGGGAGCATGAGTGAGGTTGCAGTCAACAATTGGTATCCGGTACTGCAAGAAATTTTGAATCGGTACCAACCGCATGACATTTACTGTGCCGATCAGTCGGGCATTTTGTACAACTTCATGCCTGACAAAACTCTTGCTGTGAAGGGGGACCATTGTAAAGGGGGAAAAAAAACAAAAAAAGGTTGACAGTACTTTGTTGTGCGAAAATGGACGGTTCGGACAAAATTTAACAGTTTCTGATAGGTAAATCGGCTAAGCCTCGTGCCTTTTGCGGTGTGCATGTTATTCCATGCACCTACACCTCTAATAAAAAAGCTTGGATGACGTCGGAAATATTCAAGCAGTGGCTCCACTCCTTCGACGCCAGAATGGGGGCGAAAAATCGTACTTTTTGTGGACCACTGCCCAGCCCACCCCAAGGTAAACTTCAAAAACATTGAGTTGGTGTTTTTGCCCCTAAATTCCACGAGTGTGCTGCAACCTCTTGACCAAGGCATGTTTCGGATTTGAAGCACCATGCTGGTTAATTCATTGCTGAGAAAGGTGTCGCTGGGCAAACCTTTGCCTAAGTGGAATATCCTGGACGCCATCAGAGCAATTGCGGTGTCGTGGGATAAAATCAAGCCAAGAAGTCGTCGCCGGATGTTCCCGCCATGCTGGTTTCCGCCACAAAAACCCAGCCAACCAAGAACAGCAGGCTGAAGAGGATGCATACGACTGAAAGTTGGCAACTTCTTTCAGACAAAGTTGAACTGCCATGCATGTTCGACGAGTTTGTAGCTGCTGACGATGCTGTCAACGTGTGTGGCGAAATGACAGATGAAGAGCTTATTCAGCTGGCCACCACGTGTAAGCGCAGCTCCGACAAAGACAAAGAAGAAGAGTATGAAGAAGTGCCACAAGCTCCGTCTCAAGCTGTGTTGGAAGCTCTGGACATCATTGGCAACTTCTACAAGTCGGTGAATGCCAGTGTAGAAGATCTTGCCACTTTTCACCAAGTCGAAAGCTTCATCGTCAAACACAGTGGCGAGAAACTGAAGCAAATGACCCTGGACAGATCTTTTCATAAATCGTTTTTTTTTTTTTTGTGACAAGGTAAGTGTTGACCTGAACAGATTTATCTATATTTTTTTGTAAATATATTTATTGTGTATGTGTGTGTTAATTTACCATAACTTATATTTTGGCCAACTAGCTGCTGTGTATTTCATATTATTATTGGATTGGGAATATTTCTACGCTTCATAAATCACAGTCTGATTTAAAACAGCCAATGCAGCAGAGAAAGGGTAAGTGATAATTTTGTAATGTCTAGCTACAGTAGGATGTACATATTTTGTTGATTTGTCATGTTACTTGTGTTTTTTCCCTTTTGGTTTATGATTTTCGTACGTTGTCATGTTAATGAATACTGTTTTAATTGATTTTTTAATAAAAAAATTAAGGGTGCCAAATTATTTTTTCTACAGTTTACACTGTCTATTCAATTCAGTTTCACGCCCCTGAATTGATCTTGCACATACAATGCAAACGTTTTACGGTACCGTAAACCTGGAATCAAAATACCTGTTTTAGACGCGGGACAGATGAATAATAATTTGTTTTTAAATAAGGAGCACAATATTTCTGGGATGATTGATCTTGTGTTTGCCAATTTTGTACACTGTATTGCATTTTGCAAAACAACGCAAACATTCAATTGGTTGATTCAATGTTCAAATCGTTTTCACCGGTCAAGAAACTGGACATATCCGGTGGATGATGTTCACTGGAAAATCATATAAAGTTACAAACGCTGCCATGGAAAATGAAATAAAGCCGAATCACATCTTTATGACATTGAAATCTCATGAAATGAAATCTAAGGAAGGTTGTCAAAATGTTACGTAGTAATTTAATTACAATTTATTTCTGATTACAACGTTTATGTATGGAAGTAAACAAAGACATCATGGCGGAACAAAAGCTAGAAATTATCAAATAAGACGTAGGACTATGAAAAGATAAGGTAAATTTTTTCTCTGGGTACTGCAATGGACGTTAATAATAGTTTTGTTTTATTATTAATGAGACAGTGTTTTGAATTTAAAAATAGGCATTGTAAAAACTATTAAAACAGCAGACGTGTCTGCGAGGTTGTACATTGGTGAACATCGGTGTACATTGGGTCGCCGTTTCTGGTGAGTCGTAGAGAATTTAGCGATGTGTTTTCCGAGAAAAGTGAAAGCCTATGCTGCAATCACTGTAATTAACAGCAATTATCTATTGCATGTTACATTATAAATAAAACATATAATGGCCACAAAGTGCAGTTATTTCTTTACAACCAAGCTGCGGCAATTGTGGTAAAGGCCTAACATATAAAAAACGTGAATTCCAGACCTTACAAAAAACTTGTGACACGATTATATCTTACGTCGATAACTGTAAACCACAACCAGTCATACTCTTGCCGCCATTTTCTTAACAGATAGCGGAGATATTAACAAAAATGAATTATTATACTGGTGTTATCGCCAATTCTAGTCATTTTTGGCAATTTTCGCCTTACATTTTTGTGTACGTGTCCTCGTTTGTTACGAATTTTTGTAGTTACAAGGATTTTTTTGTGCTGTTATCAAGCCTCGTAATTATGACATTATACTAGTATATAAAAACAAAAATGTTTACAAACAATAAGGAACATATCAAAGTTTACTGTGTATGCTAACCGTTACCACATAAAAAATACAGTCTACCTCTTAAGTTCTAGTAAAGTGAAAATAAATACTGTCCTTGTAAGTGCTTACCACTATGACGTATCATGAAGATTGGTATTTACAAACATCACAAACATTCTGTCCAATCCACTACATTTTTACACTACAATTTAAGTATAAAATAGTATTTAAGAAACTTTCTACTTTCAATTGCTCCTTGTAATATAAAAACAAGGAAATTACGTGAAAATCACAATGGACATATAAGTAGGAACTAAAAATGAAAAATCAATGTTCGTACAAAGAAGTGGAAACAAAAAATGAAAAAAATCTATACATACAAGTTTTTAACACAAAAGTATGCATAAATAGTCATTCCAGTGAAATTTAACCATTAAAATGTTTGAAACTCATAAAAGCTGCATATGAATCTAGAAATTGGATTTTGTACCACACAGATACCACAAATTTTATATGACTTTGTAATGTTAAGTTGTTCTGAACTTTTTCAGCCAAAACAAAACCCTGAAGTATTTTATTAATGGAAATAAAACAACAAAGCCACGCTCACTGAATATATTATGTACATGGATAGTATGAAAATACATAAGTCACGTATACAAATAACATTTAATAATCTTATTTTACAAAAGATAAAGTGCACTTTGGGTTGGTCATAAATACATTACATGTTTTGGTACTTCTAAGAAGTAAGGGCAAAAAGGTATTGCCAAGGTGAATGATTTAGGCTTATTCACTTCCAGCACCTTCTTTACTTTTCTAAGCAGTCCAAGTCATTTGGCTGGAAGATAGGTAATAGCACCAAGCATTTAACACTTTGATTTGATTCACCTTTAAAAAATGTCACATACAAATACCTTAACCTAAATATACAGCTATAAACAAACTTGAATCACAATGATTCTCACATTTTCAGAAATGTTTACACTGAAACCTCATTAATACAAACTACATTAGTGTAATAGGTACACATTAAAATAAAGTGGTTTTCTTTCCTCTCCAGATAAAATACTTTTCTGCAATCACTGGTCACGTTATCAGAGCCTTAATCTCCACTACGACAATAGCTTTCCCTAATTCATCTGTCTGTGTATAGGACAGACTGCACGTAGAACAGAAAGACTAGTCAGGGAAAGACATTGCTATGGGAAGTGTGGAACACTAAACATGACCCTTGTTTGCAGGGTTTCCTCAATATTATTATTCTATTAGAGATGACCGTGGCCAAGAAAGACATTTCTTGGCTTTTAATAGTGCACATGATACTGAAGTCATATTTTCAACTTGTAAAATCATTTGGTACACGTTACAGTTTTAGTACATATTCTTGTCTATAACTAAACATTAACAAAAACTCAACAGTAAAATGGAATTTATAATATATTTTTACATGAATTGTAATGAAAAAATAAATATTTTAGTCTAAAATAAGTGAAAATACATGAATAGGAAATTGCTAACCAGGCACTTGTTAGGTTTACATAATTATTACTGCCATGAAGCATTATGGGCATATAGTACTGTATACAGAAAACCATGATAATTTAGGAGTCAACTAAAAAAATAAGAAAAATAAAAAATGCTGTGACCATCATTTTATGTAACAAAATATGTTTTTATCATCTGTCACTAGTAAAACATGTCTGCATGGCTTTTAAGCACCACACTACAAAACAAGTTCAGTATTTACACCACACTACATTCAGAATTGTTATTGCAGTGTACTAATGATTGATGAAGGTTGTGAGGTAGCAGTGTGTTCCTATACAATGTGCTAGTGGTGCAGTGTGCGACTACAGTATCAATAAATATTGTTTACCAAACGTAGACTTCCTGGTGGTGGTGGGGTGAGTCATATGGCAGCAAACAAATTATCTATCAATAAAAGAGAAGGTTAAGATACTACAAAATTAGATGTTGAGATGTCTGTTAAACGTCTCAGTTTATATTATGATGTCAAAATATTTTATGGCAAAAACAAAAAAATTAACAACGTAAATTTTATTCTGACTGTGATACAAAGAAAGAAATGGAACATAGAAGAACAATGCAATAAAAGGGCGCCGCCTGCCTACCTGCATGCTAGAGGCGAGATGTGACGGAAACAAGCCAAGCACTGAAAGAGCGTGCAAGATTCTTGCCGATTCATTTTTACTATGGGACTTCAAGTGGTGACCATATAAATTTATTGGTGGAAAGTCTGTAGCAAAATTCACTGTGCTTTTAGAGTTTTGCATACACCTGGTAAAGATGGGAACCTGAAAAGGCCAATTTTAGCTACAATGAAGAATTTCGAAAGAGTGTTTTTTTCTTTTTGTCCATTGGCACAATGGGCACATGTGGATCAGTTTTGAACAAAATGTATTTAAGAACACATTTGAAACTCAGGTAGGCAGCACACTTAAAGAAAGGTGGCAATCTTGATGTAGCTCTCATTTTATGGTTTAGTGTGCGGTAAAGAGAAAGTGTTAGCATTTCTGGATTGATGCTGACTGAACAAGCAAAAACAAAGTGATTCTACATTTTTATTCCATGACATCTTAACACAGTCATTCAATGTGTGCTCAGTACGCATATGCCTAATTGCAGCACCCGTCAGTAATGAACCTGTGGCTGTGTAATCTAAACGCTGCCAGTAACACAGTGATGGCAATTTTAAGGTCGTCCCTTTATTGAAAGCATTGTAAGAACATGCATAAAATTTCATGCAGCAGCTTAAAAAACAATGTGTATTTGTGGTATCAACACCGAACAAATTGCCACTTCCAACTTTAAGTTTGCATGTCTTCAGAAATATTTTCCCATGGACTGTTCCCACATTAAAAATAAAACACATGTCAAAAACAAAAGGCAAATGTCTGTGCACGTCAGACGTCACACCTTTCGGTTTATCTCACTTTAAGTCAGTTCACTTTCAATTGTAAGTCGTTTAGCTCCAGCATATCCTTGTAAAGGTCACTACACACCACCAGTTACCGCTGTTGTCTGTCTGCACTTACCCACCACAACTCCCTTCACCACACAAGATGGTAAAATTCTACAGTGAATAAGTTTAACATTTGTGACCGTTCAGCATTGTGGTTCAATGTACATATTATTTTAATGAATGTTAGTAAATTATTTGTTAGTAATTTTATTTTTCCAGTGAATGAAATTAATAGTCTGCAAACTTTAGTATAAGTATTGATTATTGTCATGTATGCTTTCTTTTTTTATACATTCTGACAGAAAACATTAACTTGGAAAAGCATCATAAAAAATGCCGCTAGATAATCTCTGTTATCAACCCTAACTAAGAACTCCTGTTACTAGAAAGTTTTTCTTATCTGAAATGGTTCAGGTCCCAGCCATACAGTATGTTCCACTGTACTAATACATAATCAACATACTGCCACTGCACATGGATGGATTCATAGTATCATTGCCCTTATTGGCTAGCAAGCAAAAATGTATCGACATGCATACAGCCAAAAGAACACAAGTTAGGAGAACCAGAAGAAGGAAGGTGAGTAAGCAAAGGCTTAATGTCATCATGTTGACAGTGAGCTCATTAAATATTAAACCTGCTGCTCAAAGCAATTGGAACAGCAGGTGAATCGACCACAGTCTATAGTAAAGAGCCATCCCAGTAATCAACGCAATCATTTTAGAAAACCATGGGAAAAGTCTAATTATGATGGCCAAACTGTACATCTAACCTGTATCATCCTACTACTTTTGAATGAAATATCAAAGTGCCCATTTGCTTAAATTAATTGGCTAAAAACACTAACATACATGTATCCCTAGTGTATAATTAGGTAAAAAATGTATTTATGTATTTTTCTATCTCTTCCTTCAATTCAATAATCACTAGCATAAGTTTGGTGAAGGACAGAGCAAGAAAACAGAAGAGATGCTTGTAGGCTGCCATCTATCCCAGGGCCCTGGCGAGGGCAAAGATAAGGATTTACACATAAAAGTAAACAGGAATCAATATGTGCTGAACTTGCATAAATGCCATCACTGACTTTTCTGTTCTTCTTAGTGTGCCCCACGTTGATGTAGAATTTTTCAGGCTGTTTTTCCTATATCCTGACAACAGTTACTTTTTTTTCTCAAAAACACTAAAAAATACCTGCATTTCCATTCCTATAGCGATATTTCCTGATTCTCAATGTAGCAAATGGTTTTCATCCCTAAACAATATACTTTACTGTAAGGTAACTGAGACCCACGTACCTATTCTTGCCCTCACCACAACTCCCGCATAGGCAACACCCTTAATATCTTGCCACAAACTACAGATTACAAAATACTTGTCTTCCCCAAACACTTCCTTTGCCCACAAACATTGTGAATAAAATGTCTTGTAGTACCCAAACAATTATTAGTTTCCAGTTTTCTGGTATATTATCAATTTACACACAGTATTTAGGAATACCTAGCTGCAAATTAATCATGACCACACAGCAGATACGTGGGTCTAACCCCTACTGATGTGTCTGCACTATATCAGAGATGACTTTACAGAAGACTTCATGTTCCACTGCAGGCATGGGCTGATGCAGTTTTTTCCAAGTACATATTTGGTGTTGGCTTTATCTCACTGCATGTCATTTAACAGTTGCCTTACACAGAGAAGATTTTGGATGCCACTTCTCAAACCCTAAGCCTTCAGTCGACGGGAGTAACTGACTGGTGGTTGAGGTACTGTCAATAGGAATGTCTTTATGGTAGAAGGAGGGTTACACACAAAGAACCTCATACCTAAATTTGTTTTTAACAAGTGTTGTGACCCTAAAAAGTTTATATGTGCCACAGTGTCCTGATTGTGTTGCAGTTCCCAGTGTCAGGCAGATCCTTTGTGCCTTAAAGTTAATCTCTTTCCCACCCCAGTATGGTACTACTGGGATAAATGTGTGTTAATGTCATGCTTATTGGCATCTTGCAAAGAAGCCTATTCATAATTAAATAAACAAAACAATCTGTTTAAGTAGGTATTCAATCATTCATTATATCAGTATTAAATTATCTGAAACAATTTTTTTTTCCACCTCCCTACCAACAATATTGTAAGTAAGCCTGTCATTGTATCAGAACAATTTATATGAAGCTACAGTACATGCCAACATTTTCATGTATTTAAGAAATAATCAGATTGCCATGCATGTGCAGTATAGTGTCTGTAAGTAATGGTTTCGCTGACCATACTACAACAGAGAATAAATAAGTCATACTTGAGAGTGTAAAAACCCCATCGAAGGAAACCTTAGCTCCATATGGTTTGCAATTAAATTTCACAGAAGGTGGAAGTCACGATCACCTCACACAAAATTTGTATGGATAGCACACATAAAACTGACTCTGAATACCTACAGTATTCAACTGATGCCATAATAAAATTAAAGGATGAAACTATCTACATAAATTGCACGCAACACATTTGTAAAAAGAGGGAAGGGAGGGAACCTTAGTTTTGCTTATATAGTAATCAAATTCACAGACTTTTCTAAGATAATGAATTCAAGAATAAAAAAAATTACATATATTAGTCAAACTAAACAAAAATACTGTAATAAATTACTTAAAAATCAAATTTGAGACACCAGTCTCAGAACATGACATATACAGTAGAGTACTTTTATCCGGACTAGTGGGGACTTAACCCGATCCAGATAACAGGAAATTCCGGATGATAGAATATGTGAGCATAACCTCAAAAGCCAAAGTTTACAATTTAGTAATAACTTGCAGACACAAAATAAGTGATATTGCTGTAAGAAAACAAATATGTACGTTGGTTGCGGTTTACATACGTCAGTACTAATTTAAAAACATGTCGTGACGATAAAAATATTTTTAAAAACAAAACACTTTTTATAAACACATACAATCATAGCACACAGAATTATTTTAATTTTATTTCTTGATATTGTTGATGGCCAATTTTTTAATTACATCCTCATTTTTAAATTTTGAAGCATTTACACAGTGATTCAATTTTTTAAGCAACTGAACCTTTTGTTGCATCAACACAGTCCCGATTCTCAGGTTTTTTCTCCACATTGCGTACAATTTTTCCTTTTAAACTTTTCCATAAACCGCACATACACTTGCAAACGCCTGTGAACATGTGGATAGTATCAATTTTACTGCCAGTTGTAAATAAAAAGCCTCGACTGATTCAATACAAGCGATGTCACACTTTGCCAACAAGAATGACGCCATGTAGAAGTTTTACTTTCCCAGACGCTACGCACACTACGTTCGCTGTCAAGTACATAATGTGTTTGTGACCTTTGGTACAGTACTTTGCAGAAATAAAAGTCCACAGCAAATAAAAATTATTCAGATTCCAAAAATTTTGTCATTTAAGTTATTACAAAATATGTCCGTTATTTACAATGTTCCGGTATTTAAAAGTCCAGATAAAAAGGCTCTACTGTATAACAATTGTCTACATTATAAATGTGCGAACACACAAACTGATATATATTTAACAGAGCTAGGCTACTAATATAATTACGAACACTTAGATAGAAATGAACCATTAATCACACAATTGTACTTGCAGGTGAGTAAATATGAAACACAGATAGACAATAAATTTATCACGCGGTTGCATGGTTGTAAGGTTCTGATAGCCAAGCCAGCTTCCTCAAGCTAGCTTGGCCAGTGAAACATGGTAACCGCATGATAAAAATTTTCATCCATATTTTGTATTCACTCGCACGCAAGTACAATTCTGTGAGTATTATACATTTCTATCTAAATTATATTGTAATTAAATTGAAATTTGTTGTATGTATTGATACATTACTTCAACTGCAAAGTAACAAAGATTAGAAATTCAAATATTTAAAGTAAAAGACAATTAAAAAATAACAAATAATTATAAAACTAACAATACAAAATCATAAAAAAATAAATAGGCAATGAACACAATTAAATCTTCCGTAGTAAAATATATTTCTACAAAAACCTATACGTAAGGGCACACTTTTAATACTTAATAATAATTAAACTTAGCCTTAGCTTATTTCATTCAAAATTACAACATGCCACATATGCGTTTATTTCACTGGCAATATTCCATTAGTAGAGGCACGATTATTTCGCGTATTGATTCTAGGTCAGGTTGAACGTCAATAACGTATACTTCACTCCTCCTACTGTGATTAGACGAGAGCGGGTTTAACGCACATTTGACGACTGCAGGCCAGTTATAAATAAGGAAACAAGTCGTGGGGATATAACGTGCTGCACGTTTGTGCTGTTAGAAGCCAATGGATATTCGACTTCAGCCGGTACACGTATAGAACTAAGAAGTCTAGGCTGTTGCCAGATGAATACACGAAATACTCGTGCCTCTATCCATTAGGTAGTTTCACAGTGCACACTACACAGCACAAAGGCTGCTCCAATGCCTTAACTGAGCACACAGTCAACCTATAAACCATTTCAACTCTGGCCAATGTTTTTGCATCAAATGCAAGCAGTTTACAGAGAAAGTGCTTCATGTAGTTAGGTATTTCATAGCATGAACGATTTTTAGGAACTTGTCAACTTTAAAGTTACAGAGTTAAAACGCCAGCAGAAGCAAATTTAATTTATGTTAATGCATTTGTATTTATCACATATAGTTTACAATTTTATTCCATCATGCAGAAACCAATGCACAGTAGCTGTCCCACTTCCTCATGCTCAGTTATGAAACATAACTTTTATGGTTTAAATGTCTCTGCAGTCATGCAAGAAATGGAACACAGTCACAATATCTCTTCTTCAAAGTAAACACAATATTACACTAATGAATATATTTTTGTATCTAAAATATTTCAAATCAACATGAACACTAACATTTTAAATTTACACTAGACCCTCAAATTTCTAAACCCTGGATTTAACAAAGGTAGCAATTTTACAAATAGACTAAGGAACCATGAAAAAATTAACAAAATTCAATGAAAAAATCACAATATTTCACCACGTTGTCTATCTTACCTCGTGCTGAAAGTAAATGTCCACTACAGTTTACATTATTTCACGACCCCAGCATATAATAGGACAAAATTATTAACAGTACATAATTTATTTATTTGAACTGTGTGTTTCATAGAATATGCTTTTCACATCTTTACCATACTATACAATACACAGAAACTTTTTCGCCATCATGACTATGTTAATCTTTGGAAATAAATTACCGGTAGACATTCGTGTATTCCCAGAACTTCCAAATCATTTTTACGCAACATACTAGCTGTGATAGTGATTTCTTACAGTTCACTAATTTTCATTGATTCTAGGTAAGTACGTCACAAAATGATGTTTTTGTCTGGTTGAATGTAAGTGTACCTGGTATAGACAGTTCACTATAAACTGAACACTCAGGAAAATTTGTAACTAATTAAAAATAGTCTTTATTGTGGGAATAGAAGTTAACTTATCAGAGTTTTGAAATGTTTACACTGGTTTTTAGTTACACGGAAGTTTTCATACTAAAAATAACGACGATGGCTGCAAAACGGCTGAAAGAAAACTTTATGCAGTGCATCAGTTAATCGTGAACGGGCCATAGTGCTGCTATCTATTAGCCATCTTATGAATGGTCGTACAATTGCGCTATCTACCCTCCCTGTACGTGACTTTTTCCTACATTCGCATATGATCATTTGTACGTTATTTAACTTATTATCAATTGTAGAAGGGTTGTTTTGATGATCCTTTAGTTAATACCAACATACCGAAATATAAATACATATGCTTTTTCCTTCTTACTCTGATCAATTATTTACATATAGGTTTGTGCTGGATATTAACGCAGACATAGGTTAGCCTACAGGATGGGCCAGGTAAGTCTTGGCTTCTTCTAATGCCTACTGTAGCCATAGCATATGTGGTACTTTTATGCATATTTTATTCTTATATGAATATCATAAATAGTTTATTTAGTACGTTTAACATCTCATCATTAGAAAATATAGACGTCTCTCTAACAATTTTGTATCTGAAAGTGATGAACACAACTTCACATCTAAGCCTTACCGAGGACTCTAGCCCAGAATCCCTCGCTCCACAAGTCGGTGTGCAATAAACTCCGCTGTTGAGGTCGAGTTCATAAACAAGCATCAATCTTATTTTACAAATTATTGTTTGAGTCAGCAAGCTACTTCAAGATACCAAGGTAAGACTGATATTTTTGACTGCTATAGGAGAAGGGCGCCATTTGAGGTAGTCATAACAAAAACTATGTGATCTGATGATAACTCAGGCTGACATGGCAAAAGTGCTTTTGTACCCATGCTCAACCATTTACTCGAATAACTTCACAGAATTGTTCTTTTCTTGAAACCTTACCTTTACAAAATTTGACCTTTAGAAATATTTCTACCATGAAAACTGCTAAAATAGTCTCATTTTGCACCTTTAAAACCAAATTTTTTCGGGAGAGGACCCCCAGATCCCCAGCTTTAACAAAGAGATGGGTGAAATGCCAAGCTGAAATCCTTGCTACGCCAGGACCTACCTAATATACATGTCTGGGGATGCCTATGAATGAATGCCTAGTAATTGTGCATAAGTGTGTTAAAATTAGTTTTGGTTACAACGGAAGATTGTAGCTACCAATTTCATGTTCGTTTTAGTTCTGACAATGAGACTGTAGCTACCAATTTCACATACATTTTAGTTCTGATAGCGATAATGTAGCTACCAATTTTACATATATGTTAGTTCCGAAGATTTCTGTTTATCAGTGTAAATTATTATTTGATAAATATATTGTCTGGTATTTTACAAAAAAAAAAAAACATTAAAATGGACTTTGCACTTGCAGAAGGCTCTCAGGCACTCTGTTTTCTCTTTTTTTTTTATACACGGTTCAGTCATATCTACCATTCAGAAGTATGCTTCTAATCAGAAAATGTCTGTCTATTGATATTAATTATTAATTTATATTTAAACTATCACTTGCCTAATTTTCCCGTTAAACGCAACGGAAGTCAGACTATGCACTCGCAAAAAGCACTCGGTAGCATGGTTTTATTGTTTTTGGGACAAGGGTCTGTTTATTCAATGGTATTCTTTTAGTAAAAAGAGATCTGGTTATTGATATATACTTATACTTAAATTAATACTCCTCTTATTTTTCCGTTAGTCGCTACACATGTCAGACTATGCGGTCGCAAAAAGCCACTTGGAAGTTCTGTTTTCTCATTTTTTTGGGACAAGGATTGATTACATTTACCGTTCAGAGAAATTCTTTTGATTGGAAGACGTCTGTCTATTGACATAAATTTATATTTCGATTACAACATTTCTTATTTTCCAACAAAACGCTGCGAAAATCGGGGCCCGACTAAAAGCACTTCACAGAAAAAAATGCAATTTAAAAATTTGATGATGAGATGGGATTCAAAATACACTAGGCCCCTATCGATTTTATGAAGGTAGCATTTTTACGAATGTGACCGTGAATACTCATAAAATTGGGAGTCTAGTGTAGTGAAAATGCATAAAAAGCCCGGATTGTGATTTAACAAGTACAAAATAACAAGTGAGAGCTTATAGATTCCGAAGCTTTTGAGTATTAAAATACATATTATAACTTTCCATAACTAAAGCTTTTCACATAGAACTATACATTTCTAAAGAGAGTATTTTGGAAAGGGGAACAAAATTCCAATTACTATATTCTATATAACTAACAAAACTGTACAATAACTCAAGTACAGAAAGAAAACAGAACAATGTTTGAAGATATATTAACAATAAATTACAGCAAGAAAAATAATTATCAATATAACTCTATTTTTCATACTTGCCTTAATAGCATACTTATACTTCAACAAAAATAAACATTTACTCAGGTGGTATATTTTGTTTTCACACAACAACAACCATGTATCAATATTACAGAAACAATGTATTAAAATTACCATCAGCGATACATATGAGAGAAAAATATGACACACAAAAATAAAGGATACTTATAGCTTTAATTAGGTATCTACTAAATGCATTTATATTGTATCCATCATTTATATCTCACAGCCAAAGTATGAAATTCCATTATATCACTCTACAGAATGCCTCACATTCAATGTAAATAATGCAGTACCAAATCATTGAACAACAAACTGTGCTATCTTGTCAGTTTTTTCATATTACATCTACATTTCTCAAAGATGATACGGAATGCTCACAAAATGATGTTAACTCACTACTTACAACCTCAACAATATACTTCTGTTTCAAATTTTATACAACTTAATACAACAAATTTTTACATAGTTATGATAATTTTACACTCTAAAACAACTTCTTTATATTGCCAACATTAAATTTATTGTCTAAGTAAAAAGGTGATATGTTCTAACACACATAACCTTGTTCATCTCAGTGATCTCATTAAACGTTAGGCATAGTATAGAATGTACAATTTCACACTCTGTCAGGAAAACTCTCACCTTGAGAATGCTGATACTTGATAATGTTTATTATGGAGATGTTTAGTCAGGGAAAAATATAATTTGTAGTTCACAATTTTTTCCACTTGTCACACAATGTTCAAGAAGTTAAAAGTCTGTAACAATTTCACACTACAGTTTGTGGAAAGAGATTTGAGATGAGGAAAAAGATGATACAAAATAACAGAAGAAATCAACGGAAGTGGTAATTACATGAACATTAAGAGAATGGCACAATGGTTTATGCAGGCCCAAGTCTGCAATTAGCACGTCTTAATAAAAGCAACATTATTTAGATATTCTCATATGAACACTCTTTCAAGACAGGAGTGAATTAGTGCTGAAGTAAATCAAACATAGAAATATTTAGTACCCAGTAGATGAGTGTCTACACCAGGGGTTCTCAAACTTTTTGACACTGCGACCCCCTTTTGAGACCTAGTATTTCGGCGACCCCCCTATTTTGAAATATAAACAAAAATGAAAAGCTATCCACAAAAGCATTACAGACTTTGATGCCATTTTATACGTCTTATAACTGTGAACAAGGTTTCTCCATAATGGTGAATATCAAAACAAAATCAAGAAATCGTTTGACCCTGGAAAATGACATTATTTTGTGTATTACAAAACTCATTCCGGACATAAAAAAATTGGTTAATTCCAAACAAGCTCATGTTTCCCATTAAATAGTATTAGGCCTTTTTCAACTTGTATGTGTATTA
>PNEQ01000440.1:43711-65236 GCA_003012365.1 Medauroidea extradentata
CTGTGAACAAGGTTTCTCCATAATGGTGAATATCAAAACAAAATCAAGAAATCGTTTGACCCTGGAAAATGACATTATTTTGTGTATTACAAAACTCATTCCGGACATAAAAAAATTGGTTAATTCCAAACAAGCTCATGTTTCCCATTAAATAGTATTAGGCCTTTTTCAACTTGTATGTGTATTAAAAATTTGTGTAACCTATAAATTTTGTTATTAATAAAAACTACAGCTTTTACTGATTTGTTTTTTTGATTTTACTCCTTTTCCCGCGACCCCCCTGAACACATCACGCGACCCCCCTGGGGGTCGCGACCCCCAGATTGAGAACCCCTGGTCTACACATACATATTACATTAAATGTGCACATTTCACAATACTACATACTGTATCTATAACTAAAAATAACAAGATTACTAAAAGCAGCTACACCATGTGAAAAAACATAGCATTTCATACTGAATTTAACAACATTCGATTAAGTAAATAATGTCAATAAATGATAAAAATTGATTACACACAGAAATCACCATAATATCTTATAAACAGCACAAATCAGCTATGGAAATAGGCAGTGTCAAGTGATATGTACAAACCAGCATTTTGTGAAGTATATTTCACTGCGAATGGACAAGGCCCTTATGAATGATTAGATGGTCAACGTCCTCTCACCCTCACATCTCAATACAAGAGAATCAAAAAATGGCATGGCCGGACATGTGGAGTACACTTTATCAGAAGATATGTTGGCAGTCCAGAGAATACTTGATTGCCTCTAAGGTATGACTGTGAGGCAGTTAGAATAAAAGACAACTGCCAAATTTCTTTCACACCAGTAGGCTACACTAGTGCAGCAGTGTGCCGCAACTGTCATTCGCTGCCACCCATTGTAAAGACCAGTACAGTAAACCAAGAAAAATAAATAACACCTGTCTGAAATGCATTGTTTACTAGACTACAAAATGAATACTATTAGTTTTACCAAAAAATTCACACAAGCAATATTCTAGATTAAATCATCATAATTACTGTGCCAGTAATATCTTATTATGAACTACAACAGAGTCCAATATCTGCACATTACAACACTAATTCCAAACCAGAAATTTTGTAAGCTTACAACTTGTATTAAGTTTTTAAGTTTGTTCAAAGAAAACTAAAGTAATTACCTGTATACTTATGACTGCTATTTAGCCAAATTTCTGGAAACTTTGGTTTATAATTACTAATAAAAACTAAGCATAAAATATTTTACAGATTGAAACCATGCAATATGCTGTGAATATAAATACAACAAAATCTTCAGTCCAATTCACAATATATTACAAAACAGCTGCAAATAAACCCACACAATATAAAAATATTAAGCCAGATTTTTTAACATCAGTCTATTTTGTTAGTCACATAAAATACCATGCGTACAGCACCGCCATTAACAAAATAAAAAAAAATTTTTTGTCAAGAGAGGAATTTAGGATACTGAGGTGATTATTACCAAATGAAATCACAAAAATGAGAGGATGATAGGTACATTTGATTCAACAGTTATATCCTTTTCTGTGATCAAAGTTATTTAGGCCATGCCAGGATATTACAGCCAAAATCATTCAACAATTCACAGCAGAAAGCAAACCACTGACAATTTACGCTAGTTCTTATCTTTGATAATTTTGTTCCATTGTACTAATTTCTTTATGCCTACTGCATGCACCAATACTCTCAATTACTACTTCCAAACAAAGCTCAAAACAATTCATAGTGGGCTAAAAAATAAAAAGGCACAAAGAAAATGGTAGTGCCTTTTTCTTGCAATACAGTGGAAAATTATTAATACTAAGTTCCCATAATAAGTGTTTTTTTTTTCTTTCAGTTTTGGATATAAAGAGAAATTAAATGTTAATTTTCTTGCTCAACAACATTTTTGGTACATGTAAATCTGTATAAGGTCTACTGTACTTGTAAAAATAAGTCATGGTGGTGATAATACAGTTTGTCTTTTTTAAACAACCTAGAATGGATTTTAGATTTTTACTAGTTCTTGTAAACAGCTGACATCACAAACTATAAAAAATTTGATATCTTCAGGTTTGTATTAACGAGGTTTCACAGTATACTTGCCAATCAACAAAAAAGTTTTCCAAGTCACAATCTATTAGCAGCAGTTATACTCAAAAATTACTTTTTAACCAGGAATACTTCTTTTAGGTGTCACAGTATCAACAAATTAATTGACCAGGTGCAAACTGCTCTAACTTAAGCAGAAAAAAGTTTTAACTGTAACTTCTATAAGGATTTTACTGTTAAATCATTAAATTAAATTTTTTGAGCAAAAAAGAAAAAATGAAGAAAACTATATGTCATGGTGAGATTTTTAAATGTTTGTTGCAATGGAAGTTTACAATTAGAATATATTTGTTTGTAAACATACGCCATTGCTCGTGTTTTGCTGATGAAACCTGTGTTGAAAGACAATCTACGAAAACGAACAAGAAAAAATATTTGTTTTTTCTTGTTCGTTCTCGTACTTTGTCTTTCAACACAGGTTTCATCAGCAAAACACGAGCAATGGTGTATGTCCACAAACCAATATATTCTAATTATATGTCCAGAATTAATTTCAAAAGGCAAAACGTTGCACCAAGAGAATCAACCATAAACGAAACAGCTAAAACCCAAGAAACTTAGCACTGGTGATATCACACAAAATTATCGGAACAGGTAGCTAAAAATGTAAATTTTACATTTCTAACTTCTAATGTTAACATAAACACTAGCGAGGTATATCACTAATTACAACCAAAGTAGTGAGAGGCAAATGTCGGTATTCATAATTCACAGCCGAACACAATTTCACTGATAATTTTTGTAAAAGTAGGCTTGTCTCTCAGGATAAAATGATCAATACAGCAATGGACAATTAGAGGTACAAGTCCTCTGAAGTCACCCATGTTGTGGGAAACAAAGTTTGTTGACATACGGATCTGCTGTACTGAATACCATTTTATTGCAAACTTCATTAGCTTGGAGTAAACTAAAATGGTATACCGTACTAACTGGATTGTAGGCTGACACCGAACGTAAGCCAACCCCTAACTTTCAAAACTTTGGGAAGAAAAGAATAAAAAAAACAATTATAAGTCGAATTTTGAAGGTTCTGCGCACGAGGATAATGATAATGGCAGAGTTTTACGGCCCTTTAACCCCTCAGGTCTTTGCTTTAGAGCCGACGATGATTTTTCTTTCTGCCTGCCAGACAGACACAATTGAATGGAAGAGCTTGACACGAAGTAGGTAAACAAGTGGGCGGGCGAGACACGTCATGCGAGGAATGCTGGCTTGGCGCGGTTCAGCACGGACCGGCACTGTAGTTCGACGCAACGCTCGGCATGTCCTGGCGCAGTGTACCTACTACTGCAGGTAGACTGGTGGCTGGCCGGCCGGCAAAGCGTACAGAAGCTGTAGCCATACACGCGCTCCCAAACATTTTTTTTTTTTTTTTTTTTTAGAAATAATGTGAGGGTGGTAGATAGGTAAATACGAAATTAGGCCTTTAAAGGAACAGTGAATTTATCATGAGAATGAGCTGGCACAAAAATTACATTATTGTAGTATATTAGACGTTTCCTCAGCACATCTGATGACTTTTTCTAAAACTCAGCTGTATAATGTATTCTCTTCATTTTAAAACTCAGCAACACCATATTACGTAAATAGGTACAAGCAGCAAATACAGCAGTAACAGTAGCAGTACCATAGCGGACTGGCGGCACGCGTGTACCACAGGACGCCGACGACTACACTGCCAGATCGACACGCTCGAGCCTAAGGGCCGGCCATGATACCGCTAAAGATCACATTCCGTCTAGCAATAACTGCACGTTTTTATGAATTAGGTTCACGTTTATGTCCGTATCAGTACTGATGAAAGTGTACTACCTGTTTTATAAACGTATTTATTTACATTTGGTCAAAACAGTACGTAAAATGGTTGAGACTGATTGTAAGCAGAGTCTGGATTTTTGACAGTCCGAAACGGCAAAAAAGGTCATCTTACAATAGAGTAAATACAGTATACACATTTTTCTATTTGTATTTTGATAGTGTCAAGGTGATATACGTGACTACAGATGTAATTTTAAATAAATACACCTCCATAGCCACTGCAGTTACACATTTTAATAAAATATGAGTATAAAACAGTTAGAAATGCGTGTTTTTTAATAACAAACATAGTTTTCAATGTTTTTAATGATGTCTGGCCTCTTTGTACTCCTATTTCTAGTACTGTTCTTCATTGTTATAACTCAATCTTTATACTCGGCGGGATCTTGCATTGGTTACACGCATGACTTTTAATTTAGAAAAGTGATAGTGAAATTAAAAACTGGCATTGTATCAATAACAGCACAAGTCTTTTGCTTGTTTGTTGAAATTATTTACGCTAGACGCAAGTGAGCAGCTAATATGCTTTGACAAACACATCCCTGTGATGTGTAGCTGTCCACACGCCTTTAAAATAGACAGATACAAAAATACTATAACCACAACTAATATCAAATGAGCTTATAATTTATTCAAAGTTTTTGTCCACGTTAACTCCTTTAGTATGTCTTGTTTACTATTTGTTTCCCACAACAGACTGCAGTGCCTTGCTAGATAGTTTCGTAAATTATAATGATCTGCCGCAATTAAAGCTGTCCATTAGTTACATTTGAATGTGATGACAAACAACTGGAGAATCACTAGACAAATAAAATTACCTACTTGTAAGCTACAATACGGATGTTACTATAGTACACATGAGCTTTGTGTACTGAGCATGCAGCAATTTGGTCTCCTACACTTGACAAAGTAACAATACAATTAACACACACTATAAAATACAGCAGTTTGGTAAAACAAAGTTATAAATGTTTTGATTCAAAATTCATAGGAACAAACAGAATATAAAAATACTTCACCACACTACTAAGTGACATGTATGGTCACTTACAATACACCTATTTTATGAATCTAGACTTTACAAAGGTAATGATTTTTACAAGATCACTCTTGGGTACCTTGGAACTTTTTTTAATCAGGGTTCTCATGCATGTGCTGTTCCAAGACTGTACCAAGGTGAAGTCCAACTGAGCAATATGTAACAAAGGTAAAACACTTGCCTCACATGCAGGACAATCCGAGTTAGATTCTCAGTCCGTAAGTTCTGATTCCAGTTTTCAAGGGTTTTCCGAAATCACTCTTAGGCACATACTGGGGTGGTTCCTGAAATAGGACCTCGCCAATTCCCTTCCTCCTTTCCGCATGTACTTCTACCAAGGTTGTAAAGTTGTTAAAGGACATGTAAAAGCACCCAGCAAATTAAAATTGAACATCACCAGCTAATAACATGTTCATTTTACTTTTACTCCTCAAAATGGATGCCCATATGTAACGAGTACATAATTTACCTACAAATTAATTTCCTATAGAAAAATTAATCTCACATGTAGAAAATATGCTGATCATTAACTACAAATTTTCCCAACATGTAATGGAATACTACCAACAAAAATGGTGTGCCAAACTTTCTGAATGAAAAAAATATTTCCTCACGTTGCCATGTGGAAAATCTGCTGTATTGAGCTGATCATTAACTACAGTTTTTCTCAACATGTAATGAAAAAACAGCTAACAACAAACTATCTGAATGAAAAAAAAATTTTTTTCTCTACGCCAATTTAGAAAAATAATGGTAGTGAAGTAGAACATTTTTTGTGATGTGCTAGGACTCACATGATTGCATACCCAAGTGTGACTGACAAAGGACGTTTTGCTGTGAAAAAATATTAGGTACAAGTATAACAAGATTTGTATGTGATTTCTGAGGCACTGAATACCATACTATTTTTAACCTAGTTTGGTAACCTGAAAACAGTCGTATGCTACAATGTAATCTTAAAAAGAAGAGGACAGCTGTTTACATGAATTGGAGAAAATTCATTACGTAAGTAGTGAAAATGCTGCAACATTACATTGTCAGTATTTTACGTATTCATCTACAGACATCAAACAGTGCACTAGGCATCACATAAACAGTATGTCCTACTATAACACCTTATTAAGTTCCTGAAAATCACCTGAACAGAAAACATCCAGTAACAATCTGTCAAATGAACATTAATACACAGTACCTCATTACCTCTCTCTCTATATGCAGGAAGCTCGATGCAACTAACTCGTCAGTACCGGGACCATTTCGCAAGAGACTGTCCTGATCTACCTAGAACCACTGTCGTGCTAACACCAGCAGCGCTGCCAACCCACCCCATGGGAAACTCACGTTAACTCTTGCTGCTGAACCTGGACCACTAAGCTCTTGTAGAGGGCCAGAAAAGCTCCAAGCTTCCTATAAATGTATGTGGGACATCTAAAAACTGCTAACAGAGGTAAAGCTACCGACTCATTACCCCCATCTCGGAAGACATGTGCACGCCGCTACCGGCACCTGGCGGGAGTAGTTGCCCTTCCAGGTCACCTCACAAGGACAACGAACCTACATGGAGAGTATCCAGCAATACCTATGTAGGCCACCATATTTGCTGACTCATCATCAGCTAGCAGTACTGATGCCACACCCCAGCGCAGGTAAATGCAAGGCATCTAATGGTGAAGCAGGCATATCCTGATACCTAAACAACCTTAACTGGTACCACGGCACAAAGGTACAGCACACACTGCAACGTGCTGAGTCCGCACGCCAACGTGCACCGAGGCCACTTGAGCGTGCTCCCCTACACCATGAGCATAGTCTCTTTCACTAGCCTGGTCCCAACCAAGGACTCCCAGACCAGCAGTACCAATCAACACCACCGCAATCACCCCTACCATCTCTACCCTTTGCACCTGTTTGGGCCCCCCATGAAGCCCATGTTATGGCCACCATCAGCTCGGCGTGCTCCTCAACCTGGAGAATGCTCCTGATTTGCATTCCAAGAGCTACTTACTCCCGTAAGCCACTAGCTCCAACTTGCCAAACAATTAGGCCTTTCTGCACTCAACAAATTCTGCATTGCACACAAACTCAATCAGCTCAAGAACATTATTCTCACCCACTGGACTTTACTTCTACATTTTGCTGCCGAAGCAGCACTGGCAAAAAAATGTCATTAGACCATAACACCAACAGCCAGTATTGAGGAAACTGCCTTCCACTTGCCTGTCACACCACCAGGGAGAAAAGGAGAGGGGGTAGAGACAGTGAAGCTGGGTTGCGTCTCTTGAGACTGACAACAAACACTCAATCCACTACCTCCTTCCAGCAGCCCTGGGTGTCATACTATACAAAGAATAAGGAAAATAGAAACAAATTTTTGTTTCGGTCATCAATATTTTTCACAATATTCAAACTAACATGCTGGTAGTACATTTTAAGAAGTCCCAAATGATGCAATTTTTTTTTGGAAACAATGAATGTCATAACTGCTATGATCAAACAACTACTCACAGAAATGACCCAAGGTTTCTTTATTTCTGCATGGTTTTAACTCTTTAACCGAAAACTACAAAGAAATAACTGTGTTAACTCCAGCACAACTGCAATTGCTGTACTTCTACCAAACATTGTACATGGCATAAATTGTTTGAACTGAGCACGTATGGAAATATTTGTGTTCTGGTTTCGATATAGTCTGTACAGTGATTTTGACATTTCCCGTCTTAAAAAATTACCTGGCAACACCACTGTGCTGACATTTAAACCATCCTGATTTCCTGGAAAAATAGATTCTCTGGAATCCTTTTTAAGATGCTCTTCTCAGAAGAGAAATGTCAAAATTAGTCACAATTATGTACAGTTTATACTAATATATGACAGTACACAAAAAAACACTGGCCAAAATTTTCAGCTTAACCTTATTTTACAATTTATCTAACATGTTGCCCATACTACTCTTGCAGAGCTTTTACAGTGTTTTTTATAAAAAAAATCACTGCAAAACAAAAACTAAATTTTACTGAAGCTAGTCAGCATCAATGCTTTATGCAAAGTTTACGGTGGTGTACGCTTACAAATAACCAATAATCTTTTCCAACATTTACACCACTTTCTTTGGGCTTTCTTCATGGCCTGATTGTCTTTTTGAATTGGATGTTTTCACCATATTTCTAGCTGTGTGTTTTCTTTTTAACTACCATAGATGCGTAATATCTATATCTGAAACCAAAACTCCAGTAGTATTTAACTGTAAACTACGAAAAGAAAACTAAAATTCCTTTCAAGCCACTGTACAGGTTTCTACATCTGCCACTAGTCTGGTACATTTATATGCATTGCATTCACCATGACATCCCCTTTCTGCCACACTAAGACCCAACTGTTTACAGCAGGAGCTAGAGTGATGTATTTCTACAGGAGAATCTAATGAAAACAGAACTCAAGAATGTACTCATACTGTACATGACAATGTTATAAAAGAGGTTCAACTATACCAAGCTGGAATCAGGTCTTCCCTATTCTTCTGTTATGTGTACGGTGTTACCAATCACTCCCTTCACAACACTCTCTACGTCATGCATCTTTCCTTCCTCTGACATAACATGCTTTAATCAAACCACTTATCAGCAATTACCTCACACTGCATGAATTCCATTAACATTTATGTGTCTGTATAAATTAAAAGTAGAATTTCAGGTGTAAATATCGCTACTTGCTTAACCCGTATAGAAACTAACACAACTTTCATATGACACAAATTACATGTTGTTCATTTAATTGTATAGCAGATTTCGTACTAAAAGTTCTATTAAATATTCCTATTCTCTGTTGGAATTGAATACAGTACAGTATGTAGGTTCAGCATGAAAAGATTATGAACATTCAGTCTAAATCTTCAAACCTAGAAAACAATTTTTTTTAAGAACTTGCACAGTAGTTAAAGATCAAGCAAATACAGCAAACTACATTAATGTACTGGCTATTGTGCAATCTTCTGGTATTACCGTAAATTGAGATGTTCATAATATTATGGAATAACTTGCTACTAGAGAATTTTCTTTAACATGTGTACTGATCAACAGTTTCTACACAATTGTAGAACATTTCTGACAAATGTCTCCTACCCTACATAAGGCATAAGAAAATTCCTCACGAACAAGCCAAGCATACACGAAGAGAGGAAATTAAGGTTGATTTTGATTATTTTGTTTCTGCTGGCACATTACAGGGTGAGGGGGGGGAGAAGTATGAGACGCCTACAGCAGTTCCCAATTAATTCCTCAGAAAGAAAACATTTGGAATTTGTGTCAATTCTCACCAAGCTCTCCATAAATAAGGTCACGACAATGTTGCTGAAAACTATTTTGGCAATCAAAACTTTCTCTTTATGATCCACAAACCTTTTCTTCTGGGAAGACTGCAAAAAGCTTCACAAGTCAGTCAAACAAGAAGGACCAGAGTGTCTCACAACCGTTTGAACCATCATGAGAGGCCAAAAACTTTCAAGGCATTGAAAGCAGTCGCTAACGCTACTTCTTCAGGTGGTTTCTTCATAAAAGCTGCAATCATTTCAACAATAGCAGGTAGCGAACAAGGCTCATTGCGTTGGAACGTGCAGTAACGGTGGAGGAAAGTCAGTGATCTGAAGCAACAAAAATTGTCCAACTAATTGTAATTAAAAGATTTTTACATTTTCTTGCCCAATAATACTGAACACACTCAACCCTATTCATCAGGCTTATAGCCACATAGTTAAGGGAATTTATTTTTATGGAACAATTCTTAACTCGTTAAGTACAAACTTGGTTAAACCCAAAAACCTGAATGGCAGAAATAATTAAAAGCACACAAAACACCTTCCAGCAAAGTCTTGCCAGAAGAGATACACATACAGAAGAGTTAAGAGTACATAAGATCCTTTTGCTACTGCAAGAAATAAGCAATTTACACCAGCCACCTACCACATGGTTCGTACTCCCTTGGTACAATGAAAAATAAGGACTTCTAAGGACCTTCTAAAATATTTTAAGCTCATTTTTAAGAACTGAAAAACTTTTTGTGGCTGCATTTCCACTCGAATTAGTATCGCAGATGTTTCTGTTATATTTATAATACACTAACAACCCTACTTTTTGTTCCTAGCTCAGAAAACTTCCTATCTTTATTGTCATATAAAACCTGCACTTTGTTACGCAATAAGCCAGGGCTAAAAATAATAATAAAAAAAAAGCCTAAATAATTATACACTACTGTATTGCACTGGTAATGCTGTTAAAGGAAAATCAATTTCACTGCAAAATCTGGAATTTTAGGTTTGTTTTAAATAAGCTAAGTTACAGTTGGTAACATCATGTTTTAGTTTATTAAATGCGTACCTACGTTTGCAACTCGCAAACTTCACAGATAATAATAAACATGAATTTCTCTCAGAGCGAAATTCCTTTACATACGCTTCACAGATGTATTTTGATCCAAATATGTATTATATGTATTATGTTGTTTGTATGAATAGGTTAGGCATCCTCTCAAACACAAGCCAAGTGTTTTTTCAGACTTTGACACGTGATAACAGTATCCATATGCATGATTTGTAATAAAAGAACTATAGAATAGTGTCTCTTCGTTCAAACTCAAAAGCTTCCATGTGCGAAGAATCTATTGACTCAGTCGGCAGAAATCCAAACAAATCCGACGTGCACTCCGCCATCCGCCATCTTGAAACTGTCTAATGAAGAAAGCCACAGATTGGCTTTCAACTGTAATTTTTGCATTGGTTCGTATGACTTGCTCATTGTGACCAACTGTTGAATTCTCACTAAAAACCTATTTTACTGCCGTTAGTACGTTATTCGAATGAACCATGATTAGAAATACAGTGCAATGTTGGTAGAACTGAGCCAAACTTTCCTTCACTATTTCTAACTTTAAAAAAGTACATCTAATCGCAAACGTCTAAAAATCTGCAAAAATTTAGAAATTTCCACAAAATTGTAAATGTTAATAATTAGGGAATTTTTAAGGACGTCTAAGGACCGTACCAACCCTGTACCTGCATATTCCATTGCAGCATTACTACTATTGTGGAATTCCCATTCTCTTCAGTTGAGTATGTACACATAAATCAATTGAGGCCAAAGTCCTTATGTGTGAAACTGGGTGGCTGGTTGGTCACAAGATGCATATTGATATTCAATATGATGAAATTATTACACATTCCACTAAGACACACGTACTTTATATACATAACAGAAAGATAGGTAAGACTGTATGCAACTTATCATATGTAGCTAACTATGTTAGAAATCTACATCAAGAATCTAATTTCAACTTAATTAAACACTATTTTCTTAGATTGTGGAGGTTATAGCAATATGAAGCTAGAAAACAGCCTTGTAGCATTTATTAGTGTCCATACAGGGAAACTGCGTATTTCCTACATATGTGGCCTCAAGTGCAAAGATTATAAACCACAGAGACAAGTTACTTACCTGACTTAAAAATACAGAGATGCTAACAGTTATCACAACGCCATAATCACTATAAAAACCAGTAAGTTTAACATCTGACCTTTCAGTAAGAGCCTCTTTCACATGAACTGGTAATTTTGATGCTCTTGTATTAGGATACATGAATGGTGCATCTGTTTCCACGAGCAGTTTCTCCAGAGGTATCACCCCATCCTCAAGGGTCTTCCTTACTCCAGTGTCAGACTTATCTTTACACAGGTAACCTACATCAACCAAAGTACAGTACTAAAAACGTAGCTAGAGATGCACAAGTACTTACTTGCAGGTTGGAAACACACAACACACAGCTTCCTTGGGCAGCGAGCAATTGCACACCTTTTCTTTGTTTACATGATAAAGTACAGTATTAAAATTATTCAACAATACATTGAGTAGCTTTTAACCCAAACGTCACCAAAGTTTCTAATGTTATGATGTTCCCCCTGAAGAAATTTTCCAACTTAATAAACTCTTAATATAGCTAGTACGTACCTGCACATGCAAAATTTTAATTTTACCCTTTTAAGAAAATTTCACGAAAAATAGGACAGTTCTTACAAAACTGTCGTAACAGAGATTCACTTAACATTACAATACCGTATTTACCCATGTACCACCCGTCCCCATAAAAGACCCACACCCCATATTGTCAACATACTCTCTTGAAAAAAAAAATTTGTTTCACTATTTTGTTTTAATTTAATTCATTATTGCATAAAAAATGTAATTAAATTATACCCCAGAAAAGTAGACCCGCACCCTTATTGTTAATATGATCTAATGAAAACATTATTTTATCACTATTTTGTTTGAATTAAATTTACTTTTGCATAAAAACTTAATGAAATTATACCCCAGAAGAATATCTAAATACTGCGTAGCACCACGCGCAGCATGTTGGAACAAAGATGGTAATGGCTACCTGCACGGAACATGGGCGAACGATCCATGGCAACGTATACTGCGCTCTGTAAGCTACAAGCCGTTAACTGAAGAGCGAGCTCAGCCACGCTGCACTGTGGCGCATTCTGACGGAGCCACGAAACATTATCTCGGCCCGACACTGCCTAGATTGCTGGAGTTCGGCACGTCCCGGAGGGCGGCCACGGTGCCACGAGCTGTACGCACGGCACAGGGCGTGGCTGGCGGTAATGCCGGTGTTGTGTGTTTACATCTAATAAGCTACAACCTGATGTTTACACTTATATTTCCTTTGTAATAAATGCTTCCAGCAGCGTGTAATGTATGGTAAATCCCTTTTTTCCAGACCTCATTTTTCATCCAAAATCTTGACTTACGTGTATGACCCGCACCCCAACTTTTCAATTTGGTTTTTTGGAACAAATGTGCGGGTGGTACATAGGTAAATATGGTAATAGTCACAGATGGCCAGAACCATTCGTATCCCAACAAATGACTACGGGTTTGATTCTCGGCGAGGTTGGTACCAGGTTTTTTATTTATTTATTTATGTCATTTAGAATGGTGAAGTTTAAGAATTTTGCCTTCTCTTGCACTTGGCAGATGTTACCGTTGACCAGTGGGTTTTCTCTGGGTACTTCCGTTTTCTTTGTCCTTGCATTCCGCTGCTGCTCCATTGTAGGGTATTATTTCATGTCATCTCTCAAGGTACGACGGATACCTAAGAGCTACAAGGTTGAAAGTATGCCTCTCTTAGGTTCACTCCCTATTCTACATTACTAACAACAACCACAATAATGATGATAATAAGACGATGATAAATTGTTGACTTCTGCTATACACATTCCAAATTTTATTCTCTAATACATTATACTGTATCCACCCAAATTGAAGATGACCCTGAATTTAAGAAGACCCTCTTAAAAATAACAGTTCCTCGGGGAATACTAAATGTCACTTGTGTATTAAATATTTTGGCTTGGGAGTAACATATATGCATACTCTACTTTTCTTTAAATATATAATAAGTTTATTCTATTCAATTAATTGTGTAGTCAAAACTTATTTGGTATAACCAACACATAACTGAATGAATATGCAACAGTTTGGTGAGATACCATTTATTGAAGATAACTACACGCGGTTCTTTTTTCTCAGGAGCATAAAAGTGGTTCTTTGTCTCTTGGATCATAAAAGCGGTTCTTTGTCTCAAAACTAAGATGACCCCAATTTTAAGATGACCCCCTATTTTTATAATCCACTTACTGTCAATATATCTTACATCCCATACGGTACCTAAGTGTGTAATGTGTGTGGGTAATTAGTTTGTTGTAACCCTACGTTGAAACCCTTTTGAAAATGTGGTTGTTTTGCGTTATTTAAGTTATAATTTACAACTGTTTCTTGTTTACATGGCACTGTATACTGTATTCTAGTTGTACAAATAATTTATCAATGTTATCTTTTTTTAATACAAAAATACTTTTATACACTAAAACATCCATGGTGTAAATTCTTAAGAAAATAAAATTGTAAGACTATGAAAAAACTTGGCAATATTGAATAAAATATAAATTCCCTCCCAGACAACAAGGTATGTTGGATCAAGACTGACCTGTCAGGCCTATATACGTGCCAGCTTCCAAGTACCTGCTGGCTTGTTCTGCAGTACCTGTGAAGCAGTGGATCACAACAGCAGGCAGGGCAGCTTTATGTTTCTCCAGCATCTCCAACATATCCTCGTGAGCATCTCTCTCATGAACAAACAGTGGCTTCCTCAGCTCACAAGCAAGCCGAATCTATAATCAGTCAATACAATACTGATATTGTCACGATACCTTCAACCTATTAATATTTAATGGCTACTGCATGCAGTACAAGCAAAAAATGGAACAAATTGCCCAATAAGGAAGCAAGTCCACCCACAACTTTTTGTTAATGTGCACTGATGCTAAACAACATGTAGGTAATGGGACTTGACATTTCATTGACAGGAAACCAACTGTTCAGTCACACAAAATGTAAAAAGACCTGTTTCAAAGAACCATATACTGCCATGAACAACAACGCAATTCACAAAAACAATAAATAACGTATTTTCTTAATGTGTGAAACAGAAAACAATATGCTATTTCTAATTCCATATGCTCAGGCTGACAATCGTAAAACATAACAGATTACAGATTACTAATGACATCACATCATTTAGCAATGACATACATAAACAGTTACTTCCAATACTTTTGAATGTGTTCAACAGAAACCCATATTTATTACACAACGGACAAACACACTCATGACTCAACTCGCTTTCTAGCAAGCAGCGAAGCAGCAATGTGTTAACAACAGTTTTGAATTCAGCTGCAGTTTCATCACTTTGTGGTGGCGCTAATCAAGTTAAACTACACTGTCAGTAGGTATGTCAATAAGATCATAAATAAATATTTTAAAGTATATGGTATACAAAGAGGTCAATTGCATTTCATGTTCTTTCATTAATGTACTATTAAAATCAGAAAATACACGGAACTACATGCAATGATTCGCTACCAACTATACAAACAATAATGTAACTATTGTTAATGTTGACTAATATGCAGTAACAGCTAGTGATTTTTTTCAAAGGTTAAATCTTTAGTGCTCACTTTATTCAGAATGACCTATACTACTCCAATTTATAATGCAGTAACATTGAAAATTGCCACTAGAGCCGTAATGCAGTAACATTGAAAACTGCCACTAGAGCCGGAGTTAAGTGGCATTGTTTTAAACATAATTCTTCATTGATGCAGTAACGTACACGTAATTTTAGACATGTGCAGAGGATATCCTTCATGAAATGGAAACGGAAAATGTGTCACTTGAATAAAATATTACTGGAAGGCTAATTGTAACAATCAATAAAATATTCAATTTTACTTATTCTTGTAGAACTGCTAATTATGAGTATCCATTTTAACACAGCTATTTAGGTTCAGGAACAAATGATAACGACAGTGTGCATTATCAAGTCCTTCAAAAATAGTTACGCACATAAGACAGATAACATGATTTTATTGCAGACAAACCCTCTTTAGTGGACATTTTGGACTATTTTATTTTGCACATTCAAGAAACTCTGAGAAGAATAATGCGGAAATTGTGATTAAACCGCAAATTATTTTTACCTTGCGCTACAGTACAGGCATCACAGTTGAACTATTAACATATATTTACTATTTAGGCTGCAATTAGTCAAACTAATTAAGAATATTAAATAAATTGTTGGGACTGAATGAGGTCTACATACCGACCCATGTTAGAAGTCCCAATGTCATGCTTGTTCTGTAGCACAAGGTAAATTGATTTTGTGGTATAATTAGGGACCTGAATTCCAAATCATGTTAACTCCAAAATTTAAAAAATAGAATAGCAATAAAATGTTTTTTTTTTTTCATGTACATTCATATCTATCTTAAATGGGTTACTAATCAAAGTACAATAATTTTACTGTAGTAAGTAACATATTTCAGAAAGAAATAAATATACACAATAAAAATATTATATTTTTTTGCTAATCATAAATTTTGGAGTTAGCATGATTTGGAATTCAGGTCCCCAATTGCAAATTCCTAATTTTTTTCTCACAATAAAAGTGAACAATACAATAATCCAATATGGCAAATAGAACTAAACCTTTAAGAAATTTCCCATTCAAGAAGTTCCTTCTAAATAAATTATATAATTTTACACTATGGCTACGAGACATGTGCTAGGAAATTGTCAAGAAGTTTTCCTGCTTAATACCGGTACCTAAGCATAATTTATTTCAGTCCCATTTTAAATGATTTAGCAAGGTTTTACTCTTAATATATACAATTCACTGTGCAGGCCAACAATTAAAGGAAGGTAATTTAATAAAATTAAAAAATACCTGCATCTCAAAAACTTCTCGCTGTACTTCTGGTGGGGAGAAGTCTCTGTTATAGTCAAGTCCACACTCGCCAATTGCCACACATTCTGCACTCGCTGCCAAGGTCCGCAGCTCTTCCAGGTAGCCTTCTGACCACGACTTTGCATCGTGTGGATGGACTCCTACAAAATACACAATACATCCGTGGATCCCATATGCACACAATATGCAGACACAAAGAAACATTAACAAACATGTGCACGCATACACGTACAAATGATATATTGTTGTGAATTGCACTGCCCCTTCTAAATTTTAAAACAACACGTAACACATCCACTGTGTTCTGATAGAGAACTACTATTTGGCTCAGTGTAATTGTCAGTCATTTAGAAGTGTTGCAATGAGCGTCGGAAGTCAGGGTGGCCTACCACTGACGAATTTATAATAATCTTCCAGATAATTTATTTACGTATCACTGAGACTAACAGGTATGTAATCATTACATGCACAGTTAAGAATGGAACAACAAAATTTGTATAATACCAGTCGTGCCAGGAGAGGACAGTACGGACTTGCTACCTGTTTGAAACTGACTTGCCAATTTTTTATTTACTCATTTACTATTAAAAAATTGAACCCATGGAATGTTACAAATATGAAAAAAAATAAACACAGTTAGCTAAATAAATAATATACAACCTTCTCACAGATAGGCTACAATATCTCTGGCTACTCAATATTGACCACTGCAGGTTTGTTGCAGGTCAGAGGTTACATAATTACACCATACAGTACTACCAAAGAACGATGTCCCATTAGTAGGCTATATCAGCTGCAACCTAGAAAGAAAAGTACAAACTGTGCCCCAAGCTACCAATATACCACCTTCAGTCCCATCACACTAAATATAAGAAAAATGTCTAGTCTTGTAAAGTGAAGCAACACACTATTAATTTTGGATCTGGAGAACTGCCACCAGTATGCATCGGCAGCAAGGTGATGAAAACTGTTGCACATCTACATACACCTTCACCACGACAGGAACTGGGAAAAAGAGGAGACCATAGTCTGTATAGTGTATTATGGAACCATCCCAGGAATCACCTGCCGCAATGTAAGAAAACCATAGAATACATCAATCAGGATGGTCGAAGCTTGAAATCGAACCCAGGTCCTCCTGAATATGAGTCCACTGTGTTAGAGTTGTGCCATTTTGCTTGGCTAACTACCACTGATATCCCAGTGTTACGCGAGGCAAGCCACCATTACCTTCAACTATCCTGGAGAAACTGGTAAGTGAAGCACCTATGCAGTCATCATATTTCTGCACATAGGGCAGGATGAAGAATGTTTAAATTTTCCTGGAAAATGTCAAACTGAAGAAAACATTTAAAAAAAGAGACACCTTCTTCCAAATGCATGTAACACACACCTGCTGTACAATATAATGTCCCAGGATAAATTCTAGTCAGCCGTAATGCTTCCTTGCTAGCACGTAGTGAAGTACCAGTCACCATAATTTTCTGGACACCTGTAAAACACACAAAATCTAAGTTAATGACTATTATTTTCCACAAGAAAAAAACTCAATTACAAATACTGAAATTATTTATCATTGGTTAAAAAGTATTATTTATAGAAGAGAGTTGTATACAATTTCTGTGGTACAGTACCAATTACACTCAGTATCATGTAATCACAAATAATCGCAACTAACCTACCCATGGAATTAAAAGTGTTGTACCACAGAGCTATCAAACTTGCTCATGATTGACAAATTTTTATTTTTTCAAGTATTATGCATTGTGAGACAAATTAAGAAAATAATAAAGGTATTGTTTAAGCAGTAACTTGTATAGGCGGTTCGGAGTAAAATGAGCACTCACAAAAGTCCTGCTACAGTCATATTTTCAACCAGTTCGCATCTTTTCGCGTGTAACGGCTAACAACAGGAAATAACCTGTCTGGACACGTCACTTAATGCTTGCGCGTGCAAGAAAACTTGTGCAGTCCGCAGGAACCTACGCCTACTTGAATTGATAAAAATTTTTTATTAATCATATAAAATATGAGTATGTCAATTTCATTTAATTTTATTACAATATTGCTGTATAAAAATTGGAAAATACACAACTATATTCAATAATTTACTTCCAACCACATGAACAGTAACGAAACTATGGTTAATGTTATTCAATGCAGTAACGGCTAGTGATATTTTTCAAAGGTTGGAACAATCTATAAATGAGTACTGTCCCACTGAAATAGAACTCTACTTTCAGTTGTTGCAAGAATGGTGGCAGAAAAAGTTTAACTGTGTTCTAGATGTAAGTTACCCTGAAGAGTAAAATATTTCTTGTACACACACAAAAAAACAAGTGGACATTTTAAGTTGTGGCTCCCTACATCATGACTTCAGGTACCCTACATGATTATGAACTTATCACATTGTGATAGGTAACGAATACATTTTATCACATGTAACGTACATGCCTGGATGTCATTATGTAGGCCAAATTGTTCGTCAGTTAGAATATAAAGTTATTGTAGTTCATCGTTAGTCTTTGGTCTCAATACTGTGATAAAAATGTTAGTAGTCAATCAGGCTGTCAACTGTTCCTCAAAGTCTCTGTCATGGAACCAATTTCATACTGCTAATGTGTTACAATTATAATTAGACCAAAATTCAACATCTGCTATACTGCAACTCAACAAAATTCCTAGTCTTTATGTCCTTAAGGTGCTCCTTGAATACCACACGGAGCAAGCTGCATAATGGTAATCACAATACAGCATCCAGTAAATTGTTTCAGATTTCCTTAGCATACAGCAGGTACAGCATTTTGAGAAACAACCTCTGACATGTTCTGTAGTCTACGCAGTTCACTACGGCAAGCATTTAGATGTTACCGCCATCTAGAACCTGCAAAGTTGGTACATACATCTTACTACAAATTCTCACCTAATGGACTTTATACATAATGCTACATGCGAGGCCTACTTTCAATGCAGATGCACAACTGTAAATACTGCACCACAATAATTTTATTGGCAAATTATATTATGAATCTTACGTATTCCATACCACTGCAATCAGAAACATACAGTATGCTCCCATAATCACAAGGAAAATAATGGGTATTTTTTATTTATTAGGCAGGCCTACTTGTATGTACCGGTAATTTTACTTCAAACTGACGTACCCAGGAACGTCTAATAAGAACATATTATTTAATTTATTTATTGAGACATTTTCAAGTACCTAAGGGCTCCTTTGAGGAACATGACCAGCAATACCCGCCTTCCTACCGAGTCTTTCTGTACATGTTGCACCCAAGGTCTTCCTGTGACACAAGTCTCAAGAACTTAAATTCTGGTACTTCCGCTATCATATGCCCTTCCAATCAGCTAAAGTCCCTGCTCTTCATCCTCTTCCTAGTGAATCTCACTACCTTCATCTTTTTGACAATGATCTATGTTTTATTTGTTTCAGTACATTTCAGTACCCGATCAACGTCAGCCTGCAAGCTGTTACACTTGCCTAGTTTAGTATACAACACACGTTCATCTGCAAATATGCAAACAGCCTTATCTTGCCACTCACTCCCATATAATTTGCCACAATGGTAAACAAGCACACTTTCTTGAACTACCCCTCATGATACTGTTTGTTTGACAAAGCATCCCACACTCTCACCCTCTGACTTTGTCCCTTGAGGAAGTCACTAATACAATCAACCATCCATCAGTAGCAAATTTCCTCATTAAAATTCCATGTGGCATTTTGTCAAAAGACTTCTTAAAATCTATAGGTTAAGACTAATGACTTAAGACAAGAGAGTTGGTATGAACACCCAACTGTGGTAGATTACACAGAAAGAAAAGGACAATATTTTTTTCTAATTCTTTGGGCAGTTACTAACATATAACAAGGAGAGATCACAGTTTTCACAATAGCTAAGCAAAGCAGTGCTGTGTCACACACATCCACATCATGCCAGCCTTTTAAAGTATTTAATGCAATGATGAACAATATGTGTTTGGGGGTGAGTGGCAAAATGTGCAGAGAGGGTGACAGGCACAAGTTATAGCCAGAATGACATTGATAAAATATGACTGAGAACTAAAGAGAAAAATAAAAGAAAATTAATGTGAGAAAGAGAATGATCATAAGATTTACATGAAAGACAGTTACGAGCATGGACACACACAGATGAAAAGCGTTAAGAGAATGGGGAAGCGTTGGAATACAACTTACCTTGGAATATTGTTGCAGGGTAAGTGAGGGAGGAAAAAGAAGGTACAGACAGCTGCTCCTGAAGTAAGAAGGGCACTACGAATGCTGGGGTAGGGTATTAATAAATAATAAATAAATAATGTTTAACCTCGCAATTGGGCTACCGCCCGGTGGCGAGTGAACTCTGCTCTATCCCTATACTACAAACCCTCCAGACCTCTTCTTAACCTCCCAGCCCCCTTCACTGTCACCAACTCCTCCCGCAGGCCATTCCACTCCCGTACCGTTCTCACAAGCATTGTTTGTTTACTCCTCTCAGTCCTTCTCCAAACCCTCTGAATCTTCTCACTATTGGTTCCTCTCCCCTTAAATGTTCCCTTACTCAACTTGCAGGCCAACCTTCCCCACCCACCCTCTCCATTCACCACCCTGTAGGCTACATCCTGACCAGTCTTTCGATTTTTCTCCTATCTCTCAATGGTTTCAAACCCATTTCCTTCATCATCACTGTAGGCCTAAAGTTCCTTTCCTCCTCCCCATCCTGTCCCTGCTTTTTCCAATTATTCATCACCCACCTTGCAGCCCTTCTCTGAACCTTCTCCAGCTCTTGCACCTCCACCTCCACATATGGATCCCATTCCGCTGCAGCATATTCCAACATGGGTCGAACCATTGTACAATAAGCCTTTTCCTTCACTTCACAACTAACTCCCTTCAACACCCTTCCCAGCAAGCCTAATGCTCTTCTTCCCTTAACTACTCTCTCTACCTGCTTTGTTCACCTCAGATCGACCTGCAGCATGACCCCTAAGTATTTATACTCTGTGGCATCCTCTATCTCCTGCCCATCCCACCTGTATATGTCTTTACTCACCACTTTCTTCTTCGTAAACCTAACCAACTTGGTCTTTCGCACATTAATTTTCATTTCGTTAACCCTAGTCCACGACCACAGCCTATCAATATCCGCCTGCAAGTTGTTTCTGCTGCC
>PNEQ01000441.1:0-42817 GCA_003012365.1 Medauroidea extradentata
CCATGATGGCACAATAAAGGTTATAGTTCGAAACATATGCCGTATAACAATTATGACAAAAGCATTAAAAACCATTAAATACACGTCTGAACGTTGCACGTGTGATTTATGACAACGTATGTACAAATCCCCATCTCGACTTGAACTTTTTCAGATGGTGAACTATATAGTTCAAATGAACTGCATCCAAAGAACAGTTTACTTGTGTGAATAGTTCTGAACGACCTAGGTCTGCCAAACGAACTACATTTCCCATCACTACTGCGCAGTGCTACCCATTTTAAATACTTTAATCGATAGTACACGTAAATAAAATGGTCACATGAACTCGTGTTATGTGTTTATTTCACGACCACGTATCCTCTTACATAGCTGAATTCGCTGGTCTCAAGTTTCCAGTCTTGCATTCAGTGGTGCGGTCCCTATCCCATTTACATTTCTGAACAATTTTTCTGAAATATTTAACATATATATTGGACAATGGGAAGGGGGAGATATTATGAAATGTTCATTTGGAAAGTCAAGTCGTTACAAACTGAACAAGCAAAAAAAAATGTTTTAATATAAAACGTGTGTCCATTCAGTCTTCCACTGTGTAGGTGTTTGTCAAGTGTCTGGTTCATATACCATTGACGAGTATTTATTTACTTAAAATGGGCATAACGTTTCACCTACAGCCAAGGTTATTATACTCTGATAATACGGGACAGAAAGAGAAACAGCACTCACTTGTGTTTTCGGAAAACCATGGAAAACCTAAATGTGGGTTTCCGGGTCGGGAAACCAATCAATCTATTTAAATGAAATGAAAATAATTCACCGTGAAATAACATGCCATGGACTACGTAATAAAACCTTAAGAAATATCCCGCAAACTATATATATATATATATATATATATATATATATATATATATATATATATATATATATATATATATATATATATATATATATATATATATATATATATATAAGGTGAATTTTTGCACATTTTTCTGTATTTTCTGTGAATTATTTTAAAAAATCGAAATATGGCATTGTGGGTTTTCAAATGTTTTATTGCACAGCTCATGGGATGTAAGTTCACTGTGAATTATTTCATTTAAGTAAGTTGATTGGTTTTCACTATTTGCATGGCAGCGTAACAAGAAATATTTGACTTTGGCGCACCGTTATGAGAAAACTATGAGAGCTAAAATTGTTTTGCAAGAGGAAACTACACTCAAAAGTATCGTCTACAAAACTAACAATATTTCATTAAAATATAAAATAATGATTTTATCGCACTCGAACACCCTTAAGCTGTTAAGTATCTCTCTGGTGTTAGGTAGATAAGCTGAGTCACGCGACCAGTTTTCGTCGATCACAAGACTAAGTCAACATCTGTAAGGAATCCGGGGATTTAAGAAGCCGCTCTCGTAACTTTTGGACGTTTGAAAACTCAACTTTGGTTTTTGTTTGAACGCTCCACGGTAAAATCCCGCAATACCCAGGTTAACCTGGTGACTTAACATAACCGCCTTTTGGCTACAAAAAGAAAACAGTCATCTCAAATAACTTCATCCGCCAGAACGCGTTGTAGTGGGCTCGCAAGCAGGGTTTATTTACGAAACTATTGCACATGTGCCCGATGTTGCAACATACGAGAAGAAAATACACTTTGGAGAAGGTCGGAATGTCATTGTTAAAACACCATGCTCATTAAAATCCCTGCTTCGAAACTCTCCAACATAGTTAAAAACGGCCTGTTCAGATTGAGACGTGCACTGAACTTGGCTGCGGACTTTCCAACAGTAAACTTACATGGTCACCGCTTATGGTACTAGGAAAAATGTCACCGCTTAGTGCCCCGTAGTAAAATGGATCGGCAGGAATCTTCTTGGCTTGTAGAGACGATGTGGCATTTGATGCGCGCTTCAAGATCGCCCTTACAGCTCCGTCCCTTTTGAGCCTCTAACGCGCGGGTAGGCGGCCACCTTATGGGTGATCAGTACCCGCCATCTTCGAATTCTTTTATTTTCGCTGTAAGTTCCATACCATGTGTTTTATTAAAATGTTCCGTCGGATAGGGCACATATATTACCTTCTTAAGAGTGCGTAGTTGATAAATAAAAGCTGAAAACATCAATAGATTTCTACGCTTTTCTCGAAGCTAATGTGCATAAAATAATCAATGACAATCCTAGAGAATGGTATTTGCCAACTTTATGAGTAAATATTGATCCAGGATTACTAATTCGTTACACGTGATCTCTTGCGCCGCAGTTAAATGCACGAGGTTCCGGCGTCAGAGATTGTGCCTCAGAAGTTCGAAACACTGGAATCATTGGCTAAACAATTGTCTAGGATTGCTATTGTTTAATTTTCGTAAATTGGCTTCAAGAAACCTACAGTTATATATTAATGCTTTTAGCGTTGAACTATGTACCACGTCCTCTTAAGTGTTACCAAATTGTCACGCCTTCATCACCTTTCTAAATGTTTGACTAGTAACCTTTAAGAGGAAGAAAGTCATTTTTATATGGATGGTCACAGGTGTAGTATAAGCAATTAGCAAACCAACTTCAACTGTATACAATGCAAAGCTCAGTTTACACAGAACATATCACAAGAACAACGTTAATTACAAAATGTTAGTTACAAAAGTGTTATCCAAATTCTAAACTATAGTATATTATTTAATATAAATTTTGATAGCAAATGTGTTACAACATTGCTGAAAACACCTATGTTACTAACAAAGTTGTTAATAGCAATGCTGATAACAACTTTGCTGATAATATTGCTGGTAACATTTGTTACTAACATTATTTGATATAGGCCACCCTAGAATGGGTCGGGAAAATAATGTTATCAACAGTATTGGTGACAATGTTAACGTGTTTCTAAAATTCATAATTTTTGCTGCTAGCAAATGTTTTGAACAAAATGTTTGTAACAAATGTTGTTAGCATTTTGTATGAATATTAACAAAGTTGATTACAGAATGTTTGCAACAATGTTGATAACAAGATATCAACCATTTTCAAGCATTTCTACAACATTGTTAATAACTTTGTTGAAAACACTTGTTATTCGCAATGTTATCATTGGTGTAAACTAGGCTTGAGAATGTTACCTACGCCTTGTCGAAGCATAAAACACTATAGCAAATGTACAGGCCAAAGTAAATGCAACAGTTGTATTGCTCCAAAAGGGCTGGTACTGATACCCCTTAAGCGAATTGACGGATATGAATACAGCTCACCAGTCCATGGGCACGTAACGATGGTTGCGGTTCAGGCAATCAAGGGCAGCCATGTCCTCCTTGGTAAGCTGGAAGTCGAAAATCCCTATGTTCTCCTTGATGCGCTCCTTCTTCACCGACTTGGCAAGGACAATGTTGCCTCTTTGTACCTGTGGGCACAAAAACACAGCTTACAAAGACATGCGTTTGGAAATGGGCCAGTTAATAAATGCATGCATATAAGACGAAGCACTAATAGACAAAAGGACATATAGCTAAAGTTATGGAGGTAAGAATGTTGGATATGAATGAAGTAAATGTGAGGCGCAGAAGTTTTATGTTAACCACTACCCAAGAGTGTCTTTCTATTATGTAATCTTTGTCTTTTGTATAACAGTGTCACAGAATAAATAATTCTAACAGAAGCGACAAGGAAAGATTTTTCATTGTTGTTATCGTACCAGCTCTCGGGGCATACATGAAAGTAAACAATACCACGTGGATTAGAGTATTGGTTTATATAACCACTTGTATAGTGCTTGAGATACTGTAATTAGTTTGTATATTAGCTTAATATTTAAGTATAGTAAACATGATAATTCGAGGATCAAGATCAGATAATAACTAATTATATTAGAAGCGACATAATGGAGCTTTTTAACCGTTGTTATTGTACCAGTTCTCGATACGTACAGGAAAGTAAACAAAGCCATATGGAATTTGAGACATTGGTTTAAACAACCGCTTATATTTCACGAAATACTGTGATTTGTTAGTATCTCAGTTACATATTTATAAATGGTAAATGTGACGTTACTTACGTTTTAATTTCCTCACAGATAATAAAATAAGGTTTATTATACTTCAGTGTAACCTAATTTCTGTGAATTCCGACACCATGGCCGTGGTGTTTATAAGTAAGATATTGTATTGTTAATTAACGGGAAAGGGAGGAATAAAGCAGTGGTGAATGAAAACTATCTGTGTGGATGTACTTTATAACCATCATAACAACAAAGAATAGTTTGCTAAGGGCGTGGAGTTCCAGAAGAGTGGAATCGATAACACCTATGATGGTGACGCGATGAAAATCAGCAGAGCAAATTAAGCTACGCCGATTTTATCAATTTACTTTCCCCCTGACATAATTAATATTTTAGATAATGTTAATGTTGGAAACATGACAGCTGAATGAAAACATTCTAAAGCGTTGATTACAAAATCATCAAGAGGAACAAAATTTTTTATTCACATAATTACGTTTGTTGATAGTTTCAGCAGTTATAATTCAATTTTATTTTCATTATGCATTTTGAGTGTCTTCTGATAAAACATTACAAAATGTGCTATTGTTAGTTTGGTGTAAAATATTTATCTTCTGAGTTTTAGAAAATCTTATTAAAGGAATCAATAGTTACTTTGGTCGAATTTACTTAATTTTTCTTTTATCGCATCAATACTGAAATTCTGATGGGGTTTTATGTTATTAACTAAAGGAAACAATATTTCCTTTGGTTGCTTTTTATTTAATGAATTATTTTTATAACCGCAAGTGCAGCACGCCTTTCACCGACCAAGTAAAATAAACTCGGATAAATGAAACTAAATAATATATTTAAATTAACCTTTTTCATTTGTATGTGAAAAAATGTAGCAAACAAGGCAATTACGCAAGAAATCAATTTAACTTACAGCTATGTCTTACAATTTAATCTAATTTAGTTGTTGTTGATTACTGTTTTTATTTAAAATGCAGAAACAAACATAGGATACGTCCGAAAAATCTTATAAATATTTCGTTCTAAACGATACGTAAACAATTTCTATTTCTGTTAATGGTGTCACTAACAAGGCCATATTAGTGTATTTTACTCAAACCCTCTACAGGAACAGGACACAACGGTTGCAAATGATCGCAACTATTGAGACGCGCGACCGTTGAAGGTTCCTTGAATCGACTATTCGGAAACGGTCTTGATCTGTCCAGTAGTCAGCTGATCAGAGCGTTTCGAAGCGGTGTATTATGACGTATCATGCTAGTGTTAAGTGGGTTCATTGCCACGTGGTCAGGTTTTATCCATCATCATTTTCTGTCTAGAAGCCTGCAAAAGCTTTTCTTGGTCTCGTGACTTATTGAACACTTGAAAATTCTACTCGGGTTACTTTTGAATACCTCAAGTTGAAATTCTGCCCTGGCCAGGCTAACCTAATAGCTTAATATAACGGCCTTATCAGTAGTTACCTGGTAGCGCAGGGCGACCTGGGCCGGCGTTTTCTTGTGCTTGGCAGCAATCTCCTTGATCTTGGGGTCGTCTAGCAAGACGGGCTCTCCAGGCTTGAACATCTTACGTCCCGGCGCTCCAAGCGGAGAGTACGCAGTGATGACTATGCCATTCTTATTGCACAACTCCTTCAACTTGTTCTGATTCAGATAGGGGTGGCACTCCACCTGTGATGAACACATTTACGACAGCATCCAGTATAGCCATTTAGTAAATTTACATATTTTTGGAGTTTCGTTAGTTTAACCTTTTAGAATTTAATGATTACGGGTTGTTTGCGATTAAACGAGCACTTTTGAAGAGCACCTTGTCCGGAATAATAATTAAATAACATTGTTTATTGCGCCCTCAGACGTTAACTCCTTAGTACACTACACTTTTTACACTTTGTTGTTAATACGGGTGGCTTTACATTAAACGAAAGAAAAAAATACACTAGGGTTTCAAAAGTGCTCTCTTAATCCCGAACCACCTATGATCGGTTATAAAATATGGTAAGTGTGCTATTTATTATGTATTACAATTTACTTGTAACTGAAGCAAGGAACACAACTGCAAATGAAACAATAACTGTAATTTTAGAACTTGTAAATGTTTACATTAAAATAGGGCTATCTCGACAACCGTCCCATATTGATCCCACGTTCATATGATTTTTTTTTATCTCAACGACCAGTAGCCTACTATCACCTCCCAGAATGTTGCCTTTTCCTCCCAGGACATCCTGTATATATGTATCACATTTTTTGTATTTTTACAAACTCAGCAGTCTATAGAATAGAACGATAATCCTTTACAAAACCCTATGTCTTTATGCACAGTGGCAATATGTGACTTATATTGCGTAGCTAGCTTTAATTGTACCGATCTAGGCATGTCTCTTAAAAATTGATGCATGTTTTTAGGTTCCTGTTTGAAACGGGCTTCTGCCGAAGGTTCACAGAAGAATCTTCAGATTAATTATCTGTTTTTTATTTGTATGCGTTTTCTGTTTAAATACTTCAAAAATATTTACCGAGAAACATAATAAAGTAAACGTACGCAGGTGTATTGATGGTATTTTTAATTTCCTGTGTCAAACTGTGCTCATGTAACTAACCTGATTAACAACTGGTTTCGTAGTTGCTGCATTAATGATCAGAGTGACTTGTTCGCTATTGAAATTAGAAATGCCTATTGTTTTGGTTAGCTTCTTCTTAACTAACGATTCCACGGCCTTCCAAGTTGCAACCAGATTGGAATCTGCAAACAATGGTTTTGGGTCTCACCTTCCTTAGGTAGGAGGGTATTTCCTTCCTAAAACAAACAAGTAAACAAAACAGCGTGGCAAGCAGAAACATGTTAATATTCTTCCCAGAAAATCTGTATAACAAATAAAAATTTACAAACATTTATAAAACTGTAGTGTTATTATAGCTGAAGATAAAGTTCTCAAACATAAAATGAACATATATTGGCCAAACTAATAATACTTTCAGGTTAACTTACTATTGTTTAAAGAAAAGCAGCGTAATTAAAAATCAACAAGTTTAAATTAAAATCCTGCACGTATAGTGAATTATTGTATATTTCTTAACTTTTGGCATAATTTAAATGTTAGTATTTTGCCAACGATTAGTATCTGTTAACTAGATTTGCCTAGTAGTCAGATTTCTTGACAAATATCGTGCATTGTTCCAATTTCTTCTAATTTCATAAAAATCGTTAGTTAAATTCTCAAGTGTGTCTAACAATTTCTAACAGATAACGCAATAATACAAATTTACTAGGCAAGCAGGTATGAATTAATTGATTTCCTGCTGAGAATTAATAAATGCCAACCAAAAATATACAATAATTTTATTTGCAGCAGAAGTTATTACAAAAAAAATTTACGTTTTAATTAATGTACCTGATAGAAGGACAACTCATATAATAATATGACGCACTTTAATGTGAAAATTACGACTGTAAAAACTCGTAAATTTATAGGGAGGACCTATTTTGGCACGTGTAAATTTATATGAGAAAACAGGTAGATAATATGTGCACTGTGTGGGCCAATATGAGATGTAAGAGTGTTAATCAGTTTCACATATGTAAAATGGTAATAATTATTTTTTAATCTCTAAAAGTAAACATGTAAACAAAAATATTCATGCCGTGTTTGACGCAGCATAGGGAAAATCGAATTATTGTACGAGAAGTGCGCTATGTGCCATGAAAGAACATAGCATATTATGCGCTCACAACAGCAGTCATAGCTGGAGCAGTAGCGAAGATGAATAGAGATGTCAAAGGAGCTTTCCCTGCGCCGTTCGTCTAATGACTTTAAGGGTGTTCACGTGACAAAAATGCATAATTTTATATTTGCAAAATAGTGTTCGTTTTATAGACGTTACCTGTGACTACATTTTTCACTTGTAAAACTTTTTTAGCTCTCACAATTTTTCCATGGCAGCATGGCAAAGTCAGAATTCGTAAGCTACGGGAACATACTAAGAACAAAACCATATATCTTACTGAAATAATTTACACTAAAATGAGATATTATGGACTATGCTAAAACATTTAAAAACACACAACAGTCCTTTAGTCTTTTTATAGAAATTGCCATAATTGAAGTAAATTGTCATCATTTTCAGATTTTTTAAAATGTACAAAGGTATCTCATTGTGTGCCCATAATATCTCATTTCAGTGTAACTTATTTCATTAGAGTAAGACACTTGGTTTTTGTTATTACTATGTTCTCGTAACTTGCAAATTATGACTTTTTCATGTCACAATGGGGAAACTATGAGAGTTAAAAATTTTTTACAAGTGGAAAATGTAGTCACAAGTAACGTCCATAAAGCGATCCCTATGCCGTGCAAACATACAATTATGCATTTATGCCACCTAAACGCCTTTAAGGCGGCCGCCTGATGAAGGGTATGTTTGTGTATGGGTTTAAAATGGATGAGGCTCTACGAGCAACTCCTGCCGGGACATGCATAGTGATTATTGCCTCTACGCCCAAAGTCGTAAACGCGCGCGCAGTGTTCCCGCCGTAACGTTTTTACTGTAGGACTTTAAGGGCGCGGTATACCGCATTTTTCATCACCATTTTTTTATTTTATATTTGTACCAGATATTTTTTCTTATTTTAGACACAAAATGTGACTAAATTTGGCTCTTATGAAATTTTTTTATCTCTCATAGTTTTCGCGTAATGACTTGTTAAAGTCTATTTTGCATGTTTCTGTTTTAACGACAACACTAAAACAAACTGATATGCCAAACTAAAAAAAAGTCACAGTGGATAAATACATTGCAGGCTAAAATGGCATGCTCATAAAAATAAATAATAAAAATTATTTGTATTTTTAAAAAATGCTGAAACTGAAAACAAAAATGTTAAAAAATTCAATATTTTTTTTAAAATACGAATAATTTTTATTCTTCATTTTTATGAGCATGACATTGTAGCCTGCAATGTCTTTATGGACTGTGATTTTTTTGAGTTTGGTATATTAGTTGGTTTTAGTGTAGTCGTTAAAACGGAAACAGGCAAAATACGACTTTAACAAGCCATTACGCGAAAACTATGAGAGATAAAAAAATTTTATAAGTGCCAAATTTAGTCACATTTTGTGTCTAAAATAAGAAAAATAATATCTGGTACAAATAAAAAATAAAAAAATGGTGATGAAAATTGTGGTAGACTGCGCCCTTAAGCGGCGATCATATAAATTTATTGAACCCTTCACTGTAGGAAAGCTAAATGTAGTTGTAGACGTCAATTTCGAACGAATCTGCTGTGTGTAGGTGCGTGTGTGTGTGTGTGTGTGTGTGTGTATATATATATATATATATATATATATATATATATATATATATATATATATATATATATATATATATATATATATATATATATATATATATATATATATATATATATACACACACACACACACACACACACACAACCGTCTGATAAAGCCGATTTTAGCCAAGTTTGAGGGCTTTAAAATAATGTTTCCAACATGGGTGGTGTCTTAAAAGTAATTTTCACAAATAGTCTTGAAGTGTATTTTCGTTTCATAGCTGAGAATTGTGGACGCACGTTTACTGGTCGCTGAGAAAAACCGTAACTGCGAACACGTTACACGCAATTAGAATGCCAACCAGGTGGCCGTCTTAAGATGAGTTTGTCCACAATCTCGTTAAAGATCCGAATACGTCCGGGAATACGGTTGGGACTAGAGCATTGCCTCATAAATTACAGTGGTGCAATGCGTGTACGTCATTTAAAGCACCTGCTATAAAACGTTGCTGTCGACATAATTAATGTAATATATCATGTACTATACAATCACAAGTGAAACTCATGGGCTATCTTTAAAAAATAATATACCACGCAAACTGGTCATTTATATCGCATATCTGCAAGGTATTAATTAGCCGGCCACCTTTTCTTTCATTGGGACTGTTCTGTCACAAATAGAGAAGGTCAGAGTTTAATAAGGAATAATTTATTTTTGTACACAATATGAATAAGAATAATTATAATATTTCTCGTAATGTTAGTGCATGCCAAGAATTATAACGATGTCCAAGATATGGGAGAAACCACTCTTATTTTATTATTGAAGTCAAGTTATGACTGATATTCGTTTCTTTATGTATTGTGGTGAATGTTTTAAATTAAGTGTTTATTGTTTTTTAAGTTTTTATATGTTAATATAACCTACGAAAATCACGTTATGTTCTAATCGCATAATCTACGTGTTTTATATGGGATCAATTCCAAGTCGTAACACTTTGCGAGATCACAGTAAATAGGCCTACACATATGCACAAGCGTGTTATATTACTTTTTTTTTAACTCCAAAATATGTTGTACAGAAATATCGGTTAAAAAGGAAATATTTAAAAACATTCTTACATATAATCTTACCAAAAAAGTGCACCATAAGAGTTATAAAGTACAATATATTTTGGCCAGCTCAAATAAAGGCTTCAGTACCCCATAGCACTTCATATGAATATACTAACCTTCAGCGTGATTGGCCAGTGAATGAGGTAGAGGTCGAGGTAATCCAGTCCCAAGTCTTTCAGGGTAGTTTCTACTGCAGGCTGCACCAGCTCAGGGCGATGGAAAGTGCTCCACAGCTGCCACCACATGAAATAATTCACTTTATTATCCTACCGAAAAAGTCCCACCAAACTGTTCTTGACCAAAACATTTCTGCCTGAAGGTTTACACGTATGTGGACGTTATTATTTCTTAAAATTTTCGGTAAAGGGGAATACAGTCCCGGCTATCATTAGATTAATGAATTTTCGAAATAATTTGCGATAAAGATTTTATGTTAAGTTTATGCGTCGACAAAAAATTCTTTTGGACTGTCGAACTTAATACGGGCACACTTAAAATGGCAATTTGTCAGGCGAACAACTGTAAGGTATGAACACTTTAATTTAACACTCGTCCTTTAACGACTTAAATTAGAAACTAATGTCTTTTCACTAGGTAAACTCAAAAATAAAACATTTTACTTTTTAACACGTCGTAACTGCACAACACGGAAGAGATAAAACCTGCAACCATAAAACATATTATTTGCATTAAAGATTAAAAATAGCCTACTTTTTCCAGTACTAATCTTAACTCAGTTTCACTTTTTTTTAAGTTGCGACATTACTTTGATGTTTTATTTCTAACTATAATTGCTTAAATTCTGCTGTTAGTACACATTGTGATAGGAGGGAAGGGGTTCGGCGTATCGAATTAACAGCTACTGACCGCGGAGTTAGGGTTTACGTAGCCATATAACAAGTACACCCTGCATCCGGTAAAATATTTAATTTTATACGAGAAATATGAGTAGTGGTGCCTATTTTCATGTAATGTGAATATGCGCAATCATATTAATTTCCAGAAGTCTGATTTGTTTGCGGACATACAACTCAGTTCCTTTTATCGTCTTTACGAAAAAGGTAAGTATGACTGGCGACTTTGGTACGTATATTTGAACTCTTAGACAAAGAACTAAATAAACTGCCAAAACGTGTGTGGAGAACTGCGACTGCGTTACTAGAGAAGGAATAAATCATTTCAGATTTTCATCGCTTTCATAACTGTCGAAGTAAGTCACTTATTTAAACTTGAAATATTACAGAATTATTCTAGTAATAAAGGATATTTCCGCGTCAAAGTAAAATACTGTTTTAATTAAAATGAACACAAAGTTTCTAAAAACAAATACTTAGTGTAAAGGTTTTTTGGAGTTGCTTAGAGGCAAGTTACACCACCCAAAGTGATGGTTATAGTGATGATGGAAGCTCTCTTCGGAAGGAAGAGAATGGCCAATAACTAGTTGCGTTATAACCTACATTTCTTTCACAAAGCATCATGTAGCATAGACTAAATCAGTGGGTGTAACTCTTGTAGTTCATAGTACGATCTATGAAACTACGGGCCTCCAGTATACTGCACCCGTTAATGTATTTTATTGGTAGTCTGTTAAACATTGTAACGAAAATACTGGTGAAATAAAATACGGATATTTTAGAGTCCTGGGAGTTCAATCTTCCTTGAATGCTTCGCTGAGTAAGTTGATGGTAATACTAATTGAAGTGATTCTTATTTTAATATTCTTTCTTTCTTTTGAGAGAGAGAAGGCTAAGTAGTAAAAAAATTATTATTTTGTGTGTTCACGGAAACAAATGCCCGTTTTCCAATACCTCAATTATTAAGCCCAGTTTAAACCGATAAATAACAGTAACAAGGTTAATTACAAATTGTTAGTTACAAAAATGTTATCAACAAATTCTAAGCTGTGGTACACTATTTTACAGCAATGTTGATAGTAAATGTGTTCTTAACATTGCTGAAAACACCAATGTTACTAACAAAATTGTAAGAATGATGAACGGAAGTTATTAACAATGTTGATGACAAAAAAGCCTACAACATTGCTGATAACATTGCTAATAACTAGGGACCCTGGTTTTTCGCTAAAAGAATTTTGCCCCACTTGGTTTCAGTGCCTTACGTGCACATCTGCAATTCTTTTTCATTATTATTGGCAGCGTGTCTATATGAAGAGCCGTATATCATTTGTCTGAGCTAATTACAATGAAGTCTCTCCAACTCCTCACGGCTGTGATTTGCCGGTAGAATCCCAAGGCTTGAGAGAGTTAAAATATCCAATTACTGATCACGAAGCAGAACTGCAGATGCGCACGTAAGGCACTGAAACAAAGTGGGGCAAAATTATTTTCGCGAAAAACCAGGGTTCCTACTAATAATAAATTGTTGCCAACATCGTTTGATCTAGACCGCCCTAGAATGGGTCGGGAAAATAATGTTATCAACATTGTTAGTGACAAAATTACTAACACGTTTCAGTAATTCATAACTTAAGTTGCTAGCGAATGTTTTCAACAAAATGTTAGTAACAAATGCCATTAACATTTTGTTATAAATCAATATTAACAAAGTTTACAACAGAATGTTGGCAACTATATAGATAGCATAATGTCAACATTGCAAATAACTTTCTTGAAAACACGTGTTAAAGTATACACACTGGAAAATCGCGAAAATGTTAAAAATAGTCTCTAATAAACTGTATTATATTAACCGTGACACGTGTGAACTATTTTGGGACAAATCACACACGCTGTGTGTCCAAGCTGTACAGTTCTAACTGGGCCTGTTGTAGAGAGAGAAAATGCTAGAAATAAACAATAGCCAATGTTGATACGAAACATTCAGTGTTATATACATCACGTTGGAGCCTAGCAAACAGTCAACCATTCCCGCGATTTTCCAGTGTATCTATATCGTTGGTGTCTCCCTTCCCTCTTTGTTCCCTTCCTCCCTGGTTAGCTATGAAGGATTGTACAAACTTTCTTCCTCCAATATATAACGTTCGTATTTAAGAAAATACCTTGCCAGTGATGAACAAGTCGTCACGTTTCACGACTCCCTCCTTTATTTTGTCCGCAATGGCCGTCCCGACAGCTGTCTCATTCACGTACAAGAAGGCACAGTCGATGTGACGGTATCCCAAGTCGATGGCATCTTTCACGGCCTTTGTTGCGTCGGCTGGTGTCACCTACAAATGTGTACATCCCTGCATGTACAGATACCATCATCGTGAATTACGGCGAATAAACCCCACTTCAGCAACGATGCTTACCACTGTTAATCTGAAAATAATTATGGACGGAAGAAGTAGTCGTCCTGTGTCTAACAATCGAGTCATTTAATGGAAAGTGTTTTTGAAGTTCAACTTTTGATAAGTTACGATTGAAACAACACTAACACAAGTCATTACATGGGTAAAACATTTCAGGGCTAATCGTTTTGAAGTAACATGTATGTCTGGGGCAACGGGAGATATTCGTCGTTGGTGAGTCACCGATCACAACTGGAAAATAATTAAAATAAATCGTGCCCATTATAATTGAAATAAATCACTATACTTATCACGTAACGGCAAACAGCAAGCGTTTTATAATTAATTATTTTCCATTACTGATACATTGGTTTCACCGCTGGTCATATAATTTCATAAGTTAGAGAGTTTCATTGCCTCAGGTGAGGCAGATATGCTCTGTTTCGGATTGCTGCAGAAAGTTGTATCATTTATGAGGGCATTTTTATGTGTTGTCAATGTTTGATGCACTGTATATCAACAATTTTGGTTCTAAAATGAACAATATAGGCCCAGTCAACGGTAGGTGCAGAAAATGTTGCCTTTAACTGTGACTGACATTACTTAAATTTTAACAGTAAGCGCCCAAATAAATGTCAAAATATACAATATTAACTAAAGTATAGGGTACGTCTTATACTTCGAAGGACTGCTTCCATCTAATAATAACTCTGGTTGACATGTGGGTTCCACGAATTCGTGTCTTTTTTACTGTCTCTTCTCGTCTGTTATAGTCGATTGAAAAAAAAAAACTTTGCCTGAAGAGGCCTCGTGCTTCCAGTCTAGTGACACAGATGGGATCATAGCTAGGCGTTGTGTGGTTAGCAACAAGCAACTGCACGAGGGCTGGGCGTATGCTCCTTTAAACCATACGATTCAATGAAGGATATTGTGGTAAATCCTCAAGCTGCACTCTAAAATAACTATTTGCTATGAAAAATAATTTTATTTTGCGGGAAGCAAAATATTTTAAAATATAAACAAGTGTAAAATAGCTGTGTAGCAAAGCAAGTGTTTGATTAAAGTGTACAATAATTCTAACTAAAGAAATTTTTGCCATTGACATAGGTCTACAGTGTTGTATGGTAAAGTTAATTATATGTTTGTTTTCAAAGTCAAACATTGTTTTTCTGATACAAAGAAGATTGAATTTTCGTAGAATAAAACTTCTAAAGAAAAAGTTATGTAACAAAAAAAAACATATTTAAACGACTTAGGTAAACCACAGAAAAAGTTCATTTTATATGCTGTAAACAAATCGTCTTTACTCTGTGATTTTCGTTGAAGCACCAACATTTAATTCTAGTGTCATTTTCTGCAGTATTACGCACTTGATCTTAACATGTATGAAATAAAAAACTTCTGTACTTGAGAAACATAAGGCGGTAAGACCAAGATGTCACTTTTTTACGACAAAAGTTTAAACACTTCTGTTGGCAATCTACATCATTTTGTTTTTGCCTTTTTTCCTGTTTAAGGATTCATTTGGACTTACCATTACATGCATCTAAAAGCCCATGAAATTCTGAAAATATTAATATGCGTACCTTATTTCCGGCAATTTTGGACTTACCCCATCGTGCTTCTCAGGTACTGCATATGTGTATTACACACAGCAAACAACTAACTTACTTTGTATAATCGAAGAAGAGATGTGAGGAGTGTTTTCTTTGGTTGTGAAATCCTGCAACGTAGTCCTTACAAGTCGGAAATGTTAATTTTTGTAGCAGTTAAGTTAAAAAATAAGGGGAGGGTTGAGGAATGTGAGGTTAAAAACTGACGAAATTTACCTACTTGTAAAGAACTGCGTTGCAAAGGATTACAAACTCATTGTTCAATGAAAACAAAGCATATTCCAGATAAGGGCTGTTGCCTACTTTCAGAATATTGCGCTCATAAAAAAAATATTTTTAAAGTTTTCTAACATACCTGAAAATGTTTTTTTCTTTGCAAGGTTTAATCTCTAAATTTAGTGACCAGACTGATACGAAACAACCCAACAGTCTTACAACGTACTTTGTTGCAGACATTCCAACAGTAAAACATTGGTCACAGGGAATCGTGGAGGCCGAGTGGTCAAACCATTCGCTTTCTACCAAGGCCGTCTGAATTCGATCCCCTGCGAGGACAGACCCCGGTTCTTCGGTGAGTTTTCTTGGGGATTTCCCGTTTTCCCCGCCCTTTCCATTCCGGCACTTATGCACTGTATAGAGCCTCATTCGATGTCATCCTCCAGGGCAAGAGCCCAGTAATATTTCTACATCCGGAGTGCGATAACCTGGCTCTCAGGTACCTCCTCATCCAATATTTGATTTAGAATGGTTACAACTCAAAGTCGGGTAGTTACAGTGGGTCGACGGAAAACACTGCACAATATTTCAGCGCCTTGCGTACAAGAGCAGCATGGCAATAGGTGCACACGTCAGTATCGCCCTTATTGCGACTTCGCTTCTGAGCTATCAATGCGCAAAACAGATCAAATCAAGCAACGTCGTCTAAATTACTGACATTATGAGTAAGTTTATTTTACTTCTAAATTTCAATAAAGTTTATATTGAGAATCGAAACAAGTACTGTTTCATTTTGCTACCGAACGAAAAGTAATTTTTGTAAATATTTTGTTTTGCATTTAGGCTAATTTCTGCTAGCACTATGCAGTGTTTATTTAGTTTTGTATAACCAGTCCATTGTCTTTGTCGTAAATATAAAATTAGGCCGTAAGTGGTTTAACGAGATAATTACTGTTACATTGTACGTGCAGTTAGTTATTCACGTACAAAAATGGCAATTATAACCTTATGTTTTCATATAAAATATAAATTACTGACAATGATAATGAATGCATTGACTTACCTCGTATGTTCCTAGTCCTAGTGCTGGACACTCCAAACCGTTGTTAAATTTAACTTTCGTTACTTTCGAAGCCATGATTTGGCGGAAATGTTAGAACTATTCAAGAAATGGCAGGGACAGGGTTAATCACCTAACAAAGAATTTTTCAGTGCTAACGAGAAAATCACAGACAAAAGAAAAATAAATAAATAAATAAAAAAGAAATGGTAGAAAATGACAGCCATAGAACAATGATTAACTAGTTAACAATCAAATAACATAGTTAATGTTGATTTATTTATAAGCGCAATGTTGACCGTACATGTGTTTTGTGTACATATGGGTATAGAGTTTGTCAATTATATCGTTACATAGGCTATGCCACACATTACATTGGTCCATCATAACAGTAACAAGAAACAATAATAAGATCATGAGAATCACAACAGCAATAACAACAATAACAGAACCCTATTCCATCAAATTTAAATCCTAATTAACTTGTTTAATTAAACTACTCTTACTTAAATACTCTAAAAATGTATAAAAACTGTTATTAAGTAAGAACTTATCATGTCTACCTTAAATGTATTGGGATTAGAAATACATAAATCTTTATCACGGTTTGATAATGTATTAAATATCTTAGCTAAAGCTGAGAATAATCCTTTTTGAACAATTGTTCGATATGCATATGGAACATGTATATTAATATTATTCCCAGTTTTATATTTATGTACACCATGATTCATCTTGAACTGTTTCAAATTTAGAGAGCTATATGGCAGAGCATTATAGATAAATTGTCCTGTTAGAGTGAGAATGTTGACTCCAGAGCATTGCGTGCTCATTAATTATGTGCCTGCTTTGTGCTGAAAGCAGGATATGGCGTCTCGTGACGCATTTGAAGCCACTTATTTGGATGTCACAATATCGCGCTGTGGTATTTTGAGGTTATTAACATTTGTGTTTATTCACATTTAGCATCTCGGATGTTAACGCAATTAAGCTATGTAAATAATAACATTGGATAACTGATTTCTGCTTGAAACATGGCTTGATTACGAACTTATCACGTAACGATAAGTTAGTGAACAGGAGGTCACCATGATGTGACGTTGTGAAGCAATACGTATGTACACGGTTTCACTTAAAATCAATCAAAATAGTCTTGTTTTCTGTCGTCATCAGAGGTTAAAGGAACTGACTGGTATTGGTTATCACCAGGAAGAAAAGTTATATTTATGGTAAACATTTATAAGCCGGTCAAATTAAAAAAAAAAAAAATGGCGAAAGATTTCGAAAAATGCTGAATGCTGGAAAATATTTTAATAATGTGTGTTGCTTAGCATGATAAAAGTCCCCAGTGTTCAGAAGAGAATTGTTCAAACAGTAAAGATGCAGCACTTAAAATTATCTCGTTGTTTCTCCTCGTGGGATGCATAGTTTTCGCACTGCGCCCTTATAAATATTCGCACCATCAACTTCCTTCTACGAGTTGTTGGAGTGAAATAACGTGATGAATAACGCACAATGGTTTTATAAGTAGTTTTTGTAATATGCAGCTGTTAATATGATATGCTGAAGCGTATATCGGGTGAGTGTTGTTTGAACCATCTCGTCTATGGATGATACCCACCGCAATAGGATACTTAATGCCACACCACCATATAGGTAGAGTAAATGACGTGTTTTGTTTAAAAATGGTTTCCTTAATTGGCCTATTAAACTGTATTAGAACCGTACAGTCATCTGTCTTCATCATTGTAGCAAATTTAGATGCTTAGAGCTCTACTAGATGCATATGTTACCTGACATAATGTGGACGTATTTGCTTCCATTTATTGTTCTTGCAATTAAGACAAGATACACCGCTGCAGGGTCTGAAAATATTGGAAAACTTCAAACTTGCTTTCCTACAGCAAGATTTCGGTCAACAACATTTTGTACACTTACAGAAAATCGGTTTTAGAAGACAATCAGGAGCAGGTAAAAGTGTTGTTTTAGCCATCCCCGAAATCCATGAGGATTTTTATTATCACATCAAAGCTGTACTTGGTAATACATTGTAAAACTGTGTTGCCGAGCAGAATATTCTGTCGGGGGCAGGAAGGACAAACATTTGCTTCCCAAGGCGACATTTTTAAGCATATGGAACAGGTAAACAGTTGATGATGTTTCGGCATTCTTTGCATCATATGAAGTAAGGAAAATTCTATTTCCTGCTTGCAATTGCATTATTTCATCTTATGCATGTCTCATTTATGTATTCAGTTTAACATGGATAAAGCAAAGGACATATTGGTTACCTGAACATCTATTAAAACACTAGTATATTTCATTATATTAAATGTAATAATCCATCATATTTAATTCATTGTGATAAACATAATCATATTTATTTTTCTTCAGTCTTGCAGTATCTCTCCAGTTGGCACTAAAAACTGTTAAAATGCAGGCTTAGAACTTATTGCTAAATTGACAGTTTGAGTGTGGCTTCATCCTATAAATTAAAAGTAAATCGTCACTTGATGGCAATAACCAATATTGACTTACACAATATACAAATGCACAATTTGAAATAATGGCCAAGCTATTCCCCCATCCCCCTACAAAATCAGTGGCTGTTTATTAGTACGATCAATGATGAATTAAAGAATACTCAAAAGTAATTATAAGTAATTACTTGAACAAACTATTACACCAAATTGAATAGTATTGTGCAGGCGAGTCCCGAAAATGCTGATGGGAATTAGAAAAACCAGTATTTGCTTTTCATACCCCGACATATAAATAAAGACGACAATTTTTGAGTCTAATAATGGCTGGTAAAGACACTTGTATTTTTGGCATCTTCTCAGAAACGAAATTGCTGTCAACAGAATGGGAACACACCGTCCCGGCATCTCGACAAGGAAAAGTCTGACCTATGAGTGGTTCTACAATCTTCAGCAGGAATTTAGAGAGTTTTTGGCATGGATAGCTGCATGAGCTGATTATGTGACATACCATTTACTGCAATGGCGTATGTCAACAATATTTCTTTAGTTTGTAACTTGCTCCCATTGTAAGGATAGTTCAAAAATGACAATTTATTTACAATTGAAAAAATTGCGTGCTCTCAGAAATACGTGTAAATTAGTAAATTTTTTGGGGTATATTATTACTCGATAACGAATATAATATCACCTAAATAAGTGAGAAATTGTGCAATTTTTGGAAATGTGCTGCAATAAAATTTAGTATCATTAAATAACTATTGACTTCACAAAATAACCTTTAACACAAAACTTGTAAAAGTTGTTGCACTGCATTGTTTGTAATAATTACATTTTGCCAACGGGATTGAAAATGTGTTATTGTTAAAAACTGGCAACGGATGCCATTTTTACAATATTGCGGAGCTATTGGAGGCACGTCGAGGTCGCAAATTTAGTATGTTGTTCTGGATGCAAAAGCATGCCTCTGTCAATTTTCAAAACTATATTATTTTTTTCTCTGGATAACTACGATTTTTAGCTCGGTATTGCCTGGGCTTAGAGTTTTTTTAATTAAATGTTTTCTGATAAATTTTTGTTGCACACTTCATAAACCAACCAGGTTGGAACCTTGAAACTGACTTTTTTTGTAGTAGCAGTAGTTAACTACAATACAAAACTGCTCAATTTAGTGCTAGTAGGCTAAGTAAACATACTCTGTATCTCTTCAGCATGTGTCGCTTATGTATAAATAAAAAGGAAATATACAATGGTTATCTTAAAACCTGTAAAATACACTTGTTTAATTTATTAATTGAAGTTTATTTACCATTATTTACAAAACTCAATTGTTTAGTCTTCAGTTCTTACGATAGCTGCGCTGTTGGCACTTGTAAACTAAGAGCAGTTAAAATGCTCGGTTAGAACTCAACGTTAAATGGGTAGTTTGGATGTGGCTTCATCCTAGGAATAAAAAAGAAATCGTCAGTCAACGCAATAGCAAACCATCACTTGTACAATACACAAATGCATAATTTATAATTATAGCCAAGCCAATAATAACTACATATTATGTTGTGAAAGTAAAAACACTGCAATTTGCAAACATGTGGTGCAGATAAGTGAAGAAGAATGTAAATACAATATAACACCATCACAAAATCATTATAAAATATAGTTTTGCCAACAAGATTTTAAAATAAATAAATTTCATTTTGACAAATGTATTTATAAATACAGTTTTCTTCTGCATGCAGGCTCTCTGATGTACAAAATAGAAATATAGGGAAAATTGGATATTAACATTAAAAATTATTGTATATACACATACCTACATTAGAGTAACAATTTTCAAAACCACCAGAAATGTAACGCATTCACACCGTAACTCTACAGCTTTGTTCAGTACTTCTATTTGAAAAAGGAGATAGACAAGACTCTCAGTATCAAGACAGAGTACCTAACATACTATCCATACCGTATAAGAATTCCATTATTTGACAGATCATAAAAAAGTAGGGCAATGTAAACAAAAACATTATGTGTCCTTCCAGCTGACAATAAAAACATCTCAACAGTGAAGGTATAGTATCATTGCAATAGAATCCAAAGTGTGTTGTGATTTTGTTTTGGTTATTTTTAGATCTCAGACAATTAAGGTAATTTGCTTTCAGTACTGGCTGCACAAATCTTACTAGGGTTAGGTGGGCATATTTAATGGAAAGTTATTTCATATTGCAACTTTTCAGTAGTTCAGTTAATATAACAACTCAAAATTTTACATAATTTATTGTATATTTTCCTAGGTATGCTCAAAACTTGTATGGGTAACTTGTCTATTTTTTATTTCAACTTGACACCTAAAAAGTTTAAATAATAGTAGCTTATTTCGTTACAACAAACTGAAGTTGCTAGAGCACTCGACAGTGTAAACAAATATCTTTAAACGAAATATATATATATATATAATAGGCCTACATGAAACCATAAATTCACTTATTTTTCTTGTTGCCTTCGATTTGGTTGTGTACTATAAAATCATAAAGTAGTAGGTTAACTTTCATGTAGCAGACTATCGAAAAAACTTACCTTTTGTGGGTAGGGCCTACCTTCGAAATATCGATGTTATTATCAAAGTCGTGCGACTCACAAAATTTATATAAAAAAACTTGTCAACATATTTTTTGTGGACTACATAGCAAAAATTTGCACGCTCACAACCTAAACGGAAATAATATATCAACAAAAAGCGTAAGTGATAAACAAACATGGGTAGGGCTAATTTCCCAAATCAGCTTTAAATCTTTTGGTATTAAACCCATATACTTTAATGGCCGGGAAATGCATAGGCTTAAGTTTTCTGACCTTTTCTTTTGGTAATATGTAGAACGACTACTCCTTGTTTCTCAATCTCAAGTTGTCCGTAGCGAATATGAAGGCATGATAAATGTGGTTTATTTATTGGCAGCACTACCTGAGATATAAACTAATACGTGCTATTTCAAGCCCCTTTGTTTATGGAGGGAATTACGTACATAAGCAGTTTAATGGACACTCTTACATGCAAACATACTTTTTTTTTCTTAAAGATTGTTTGAGACTTCATGCCATAAACGTATTTATTCTCTGGACATTGCTGGTACACGAATAATAGCAATTTTCAGAACAGATAGTTGGGAGTAAAAAAACTGAATATGATCATAAACTGTCAACATGTGTAAGCCACACTTTGAAAACACCTCATATTGTTTTTTTTTTTCAGTTTAAAAATATAAACAATCAATCTGACCCTTAAAAAATAAAGAATTCGTGTGACACTTTTGCTTTATACATTGGTACGCTCAGCGCAATTACAGCGAGACTTTGGGATCATTTTAACATGAAGTGAGTAACATATAACTATGTGGAAAGGAACAAATTAAGGACATGCATACCAGCCAAAGCTACGACGGATGGTAAGTGAAAAAAGTAAAAATTTAACATGAATAATTTAACTAGAGTACTATAAAAGCCTAAGATTGTGGGTACATCTACAGCCAATCAGTTATTTTGTTTTCAAAACATGCTCAAGTTTTTTGTAATACGACAATGAATAAGAGCGAGTAGAAACAAGGAAAATTTGCAAATTCATTTTGCAACAATGTGAAATCCATATGTGTATAAGTTTCTTCTTATGACTTCGGTTGGATCATTGTTCATTAGACACGACCTGGAGTTATTTCAGTCAATAACAAACCTGTGTTCAAACTCACCAATGTTCGGGAATGTAGCGGTGATTTCGGTTCAACCCATCAAGGGCAGCCATGTCTTCCTCGGTAAGCTCAAAATCAAAAATCTCCATGTTTTCCTTGATATTCTTCTTTTGAGTAGCTTTGGGGATGGTTACATTACCCAGTTGTATCTACACCGACAGACACAAACTTACATAAGTTAAACTCGCAAATAAAATTAAAATACATCACACATGACAACACTTACAAAGTTGCTACAAGTTACCTGTACAAAGCATTAAAGATGAATATGTCAGCATCAGTGGAAAAGCGTGGTCGCGTTTCAAGGGAAGTGGTATTAGAACCGACTACCCTCTCTGATCACGTGGGATTAACGTACGTTCAATAATAAACAAGTATAATATTTTTTCTTTAAACAAGGCAAGTGTGACTGGTTAATTGTAGAGTGGAAATTCTAAATGATCTAAATGCCAAAAATATGCTTTCGAGTAGAAGAAAAAACAGCACTGCAAGAGTATGTGTAGATATGGGACATACTATCTTTCAACGGACTTAGTTCTTACAGCAAGACATAGGCACAGGCATTTAGATCATTTTGATGCAATTAAATAAATTGGGTGTCTTTTGGACCCTTACATCATTTAGAACTTACATTCTACAATTAGTTTCTCGACTCTCGTGTGCTACTGGCACGGAACTATGCTTGTTCCTGTCAGTATAGGTGTTTCACAGACAACTCAAGACTTGTGACTAAGCACCGCTTCCCTTTGAAAACATCCACGCTTCCTTACACACAGTTATGCATGAACACGTGTGTATTACCTGATAGCGTAGGCATACTTGGGCCGGAGTCTTCTTGTGCTTGGTGGCTATCTCTTTTATCTTGGGATCAATCAAGAGAACAGGTTCATTCCCATCGGGACACCGGTTCCTCCTGTTGGGGGCTCCTAGTGGGCTGTAAGCCGTGACCACAATGCCCAAACCATTGCAGAATTCCTTCAACTTCTTCTGTGTCAGGTAAGGATGGCATTCGAACTGAAAAATGTCATACATTCATGCCAACCAACATGTAGTTGCAAAAGCTGAACTTTAAATTCATTAAGTTCTGGGAGCCACTTGCTTCGGTTTATTTGAAAAATTATTACTACAAGAAATGGGGCCAACTGATATTGGTTTATTCTTAAATTAAATGAACTACTTACATACTATCATACCAAACGAACTTTAACTTAGAATATCACACCCACAGACAGACACAAACACTGAGGCTGAAACCTCTTTGTAAAATGTTTGAAATGTGCTTAACCCACATGTTTGGGAGAGAGAGATTAAATATACTTGCACATACCTACATATTGCGTGTATAGATATACATACACGGAAAATTAAAAATACGAGTTTTGGCAGATTTGGAAAACTACTAGACAGTTGATAGCCAGACGTGCGTTTTCATCAACGCTACACGTTATCAGGTATTTCGTATACTATTAAGGGCATTTCATTATGTACAACTCCTGTACACATCGGGGTTGTGATAACTGATAATCATCAGTCCGTCGGCATTGCCAGTAAAGTCCACTTTGTGGTCAGAGTAAACAATTGCCATACAGGCGCCTTTGGGACGCGCACATCACAATAACGAATGCAACAAGTTCCACACAGTGTAAAAAATCTGCATGAACTTGTGAGATTATTACCAACAATAATTCATGTTTACTGTGTGCCAACACAACAGCATTTCGTTAGGTATACCCAACATGTGAACTCAAAATTCCTAACTAAAGCCAGCACAATCATTATAATGCATCTGTGCAATCGAGTTATAGAATCAGTTTCACAAATTCCAGCGCTTTTTATCATATAATTACGTTTAGCTGCACTGGTTTCTACACATATTGTTTAACCCTGAATTACACGTCTTCCCCTACCTGGATGTTAACTGGTTTCACTTTTGCTGCATCCATGATGACAGGAATCTGCTTGCTGTTGAAGTTCGATATACCAATAGACTTCGTAAGTTTCTTCTCTACCAACTGCTCCATGGCCTTCCACGTGGCCACATGATCAGAGTCGGCAAACAGAGCCTTGTCCCCTTCCATGGGAATCATTTCACCACCTTCCTAACAACAATAGGAAATATTCACTGAAATACAACGTTTAAACCAACCAGAAATGAACATAAAAGTGTTTTTGGACATGCCCCATTGCGGGCGAATGTTGCCGTACTGCAGAAAATCCCACAATAAAACAAAAAACAAAGGAAGAAAAACCAGTAAGCTGTGGACAACAGACATAAAACATACAGCTAATTCCTGAAAGGAATTAAGTCATATCCCAGAAGACATCACAAGGACAAGAACAGATATAAACAACACAAAATGAATTCCTAAGTGGAATATAGTCGACTGGAGTAGAACGGCACAAAAAAAAAATCAACAGACGAAAAAATAATAAAAACAAAAAATGGGATGTGAAAAAGGCACCAAATGGGTGAACGATGACAACACAAATAACGGGAGACAACACAGACAAAAACAGACGGAAAATAGTAGGCTTCTCAAGACGACAACAGCTGTGACGTTTCGGAAACTGGTATCTGTTCCAGTCTTCAGGCACATATATAGGCTGAGAAACTCCAGCAGACTGACTGCCAGACAGCCTACTATTATCCGTCTGGTTTTGTCTGTGTTGTGCCTTGCCTCTGTTCACATCAATTCGTGTCTCTCATTATTTGTGTTGTCGTCGTTCATCCGTTTGGTGCCTTTATCGCAAACCCCATTTTTGTCGGTTTTTTATTATTTTCTCGTCTGCTCTTTTGTTTTGTGTGTGTGTGTGTGTCGTCCTTCTTCAGTAGACTATATTCCACTAAGGAATTAAATTTGTGTTGTTTATATTTTCTTGTCCTTGTGTCGTCTTCTGGGATATGACTTAGGCCATAGGCATCTTTAGCAGAAGGCCGCGGCCTTAGATCTGGCAACCTTGCCAGGAAGGGTCATTTTAACACTTCTGTTAGCTCTCCAAAGGCAGTGGTTGTATGTGATTCGTTATTCTGCCCACCATACCGACGAATCAGGGAAAGCCACTGCCTTTGGAGAGCTAACAGAAGTGTTAAAATTACCCTTCCTGGCAGGGTTGCCAGATCTAAGGCCGCGGTCTTCTGCTGAAGATGGTTGTGCTTAGGCCCTAATTCCTTTCAGAAATTATTTGTATGTTTTATGTATGTTGACTACAGCTTACTGGCTTTTGTTCCTTTGCGTTTTGTTTTATTGTAGGTGTTTCTGCAATATGGCAACATTCGCCCGCAATGGTGCATGTTCAATAAAACGGTTATGTTCATAATACGAACCCATAACAAGAACGGTTCAAATATCACACTGTACATGTGTTTCTTAAGAAACTAGTTGTTAAATGTGAATTACTTTAGAAGTGCAGATAAGGGACTAAGAATCCAGTACCCATTTATAAATAACAATTTTTAAAATTTCTTTAAACATAAGTTTTTTGTCCCTTCAAAATCCCCTTTCTATGACTAACAGATCAAGGTTTTGAAAACATTACACAACTTTATATTTTAGGTGGAAAACTGCAATAGTAGTAAAAAATATATAAAAAATCTCTACGTACTTATCTGTAGCAAAAATAATGATGTTACTGAAGGGAGACTTTAAACGTATATCTAAGTATTTCCAGTATTTTCCCTTTGTATATAGGTAGTTTGTTGATCTTATCATGACAATTTTGTTAACACTCCCTTTTGCATCTCAAAATATGGACCCATGCAATACTAAACCACTATAATGACGTTACAATATTAAATTGTATTAAAATGTTATTTTTAATAAACTTTTCTGCAGAGTCTTATGTATTTGTATTGTTTTATATTTTGCTGCAAAAGAAGTGGTGCTCTACCCGGCAGTCTTGGCCGCTCCAAGTGCCACCTCTAGTAGTTGTACCCGGGATAGTGTCAAGACTGGCATGGTGTTATTGCCGTGCTAAACAAGAACAACCTTGTCTATTTACTTGGCTGAAATAGTAAGACATTCGTTTCCAAAACTTAATTATTATGTAAAATCTGCTGATTTCCCTCACCAGAAATGTCCTACCGCTGCTAAAAATTACCGTCTTACGCTTTACTTATCCCCCTCCCACTATTTTCTTTAAAAAGGTTATACCAGTACATACTGTAATTTCCTTTTATGGTAATTACTATTTCCTTTGCTATAATATGTAACTTTGGTAACTGAGGACTCACACGTTACTCTTTTTAATGCAGTTTCACAGATTTTTGCTATTCAGAAGAGCCAAAATTCATACTTAATTTGGAAACACCACATAAATAATAAGTGTTCTCAACTTTCCTTGGTTATTCAAGGTCTGGTTAGCAAATTAATATTGTTCTTAAACAATTATATTAATAATACTGGTTGATATCGGCTGTTCACGCTGAAGTGAGAACTTCTGAAGACAGTATTAAGGGCGCCACTTACCTAGGGCTTAAAATTCGTTGTAGCGTGTTTGTAAGTAGGTATTTTACGAAACTATTCCATATATGCCCATTGTGCCAACGTACGAAAATAAAATAATAGTATGAGGTCAGAATAACATTGGTAAGACACCACGATCATTAAACACGCTGTTTCTAAGCCTCCAACATGGCTAAAATAGGCTTTTTTTAGACTGCCGTACTTCAAAATGTACTAACCGGATGTATGTGAAACTTATATTCAGACGTTCACTGAACTTTGCTAAGGACTTTACACAAACAAAACTATATGGTCACTGCTTGAAGTCCCATAGTAAAACCGCATCGGCAGAAATCTTGCACGCTAGTTTAGCGCTTGGCTCGTAAAGGCGACGCGGCATTTGATGCGCGTTTCAAGGTCGCCGTTATAGCTCCGTTTGTATAGAGCCTGCAATACACGGGAAGGCACCACCCCAACAAGAAGGATTATCAAAAATTATATTTCATTGTGACTTGAGGGAAGTGAAACATATACACTGTTCTATTATACAGAAATGCTGTGTTTATATACAGATGTAGTGAGCAGCAGAACAGTACGAATTCAATGGAAATAAAAATAACCAGGGCTTCAGAAGTGTACTATATTTTACGGTGAATACCCAAGTAGGAATAACTTGCCTGCAATGTGATTGGCCAATGAAATATGTAAAGGTCAAGATACGTCAGTCCCAGGTCCTTCAGTGTTGACTCAATCGCAGGCTGCACCGACTCAGGACGATGGGAATTACTCCACAGCTGACAACCGTCAAAATATTTGTAACCTTTCATTTATATCAACAAAGAAGAACAATAACACTCATCACATAATGATTATTCATCAGCACCAAACGACTAAACAGCTCTTGGTTAATAACATTAAAAAATAAGTGAATACATATACATAAACATATACATACATAAACACATTATTGGTTAATAAATGATAAATGTATGTAACTTTTATGAGATTACAGGAACTTTTATTACAATATTTTGTCCAGCGAACATGTTGTCTGTAAAGCCAGACTACGTGTAATTTCCTAAACATTTATGCTTGGTTATTCTGAACCAACCATCCCTAATGAAGATATAATTTAAATTTATTTTTAATGTATCTAATATGAAAGTTCCCGTATTCATTATGTTGGCATTACAACATTGTTATCAAGACCACACAGGCAATGTAATTAATCAGACCGATGTACATTTCACTACAATACCTCGCTGGAGAGGTGGTTAAGAGCTAAATGTTTGTTCCTGTTCTTTGCAATAGATGCCCCATTTCATGAAATTTTGAAGTCATTTTTCTTTACTATTTAAACAAGCACTACAAGTTGCACAGCAATACTCGGGAATAAAGTTACATGTTTACAAAAAGTACATTTATTGCAAATAGTTTTAAAAATTTAATTTACTCTTTTATTATAATTGAAAAAAAAAAAAAAAAAAAAAAAGCTTTGAAAAACATGAAATATCGCCAAGCTAAATTTATTCATTTCTTTAACTGTGCTGTTCCGTAATGAATAACCACCACTTCACACAACAAATGCAATCTTTTATTTTTCAGGCATCATCAGGTCAGGTGCATGTCTGTCGTAATCAAAGTTTATTAGTATTTCTAGTTGTTTTTATCACAGATGTTATACGATATTGCTTTTTAAGACATGGATAGAGAAAATGAGGTGCTCTTCATTTTTACTTTGGTTATTCGTGGTAAAATATGTTAAATATAGCTTACAGCAACTGATGAGAAGAGAAAATAAAAGTGAATTTTAGCTACTGAAACACAATAAATAATTTAACATAAGTAATACCTATCTCACATCAGTCATAATAGAGACGATTGCACTGTCAACAAGCCATTTTACACCTTTTTTAAATCCAATATTATGTAATTCACAAAATATTTCATGGTTTTATTTATTTTCCTCCAAAATTTTCCAGACAACTCTACATTCATATATTATTCGCGGATTAACGCAAAATGGCCGACAAGTGTTCATGGGATATTGTACTAATTTAACAAGTGTAAACAATGTTATGGTCGTAAGGATATGTAGTGGTTAAGAGTTTTTGATTTGATGAATTTTCGAATTTTACGTATGAATTTTGGAATTTACGATATTATAATCATCTATAATATGTATTATTCCATACTTGAATGTCGAAACCATTCTGGTTATGGCGTTTCTTTGCAAAATTTCCCAATGAACGAAATGTTGCGGAAGAATCGGGCGAATGATTTAAACATCGGCAAACCTGTAAGTAAGTTCATGTGTGTTTGTGGGAATCAATATTTTTGAGAAAGAAGATTTCTTTTGCAATGGAACGATATGTTTATGTATATGTAACTGATATAATAATGATGGAGAGTTATATATTTATGTTTATGAGAGATGATGTAGGTTAGACAGGCTTACAAAATACGTAGCTCTATGTAGTTTGGTGATACAAAGTTTATTACTAGATACATTTAATTTTAGATCTGATGAGGTGGGCTATCAATCTACGAGGTTTGAAGACACAATGCCATTATATTCGTAATGTTGCTACTGCGAGAAGCAACTCCACATTCCATTAAATATTTCGCCTTTAATATTTCTGATCCGTCGATAATCGGTCGCTTAAAATCACCTACATAATCCTTAATTTCAAACGTTTCCACAACAGGCTCAAATATTTTCGAATTTCAAAATTACGTCTCGTTTATTGCAAAATTACACGAAAATCTCCTATACAACACAGCACACCAACGTCTTTCATTTATACCTGATAACACCACCATTTTGAGTAATGCAGTGCTGCGCTTTAGGACAAAACATCCTCGAATATACACCAAAGAGCAATGTTTTCATATCACAGTGATTTTAAATAAGGAAATAAGACTATATATATCTTAATATATATAATTAACTGTCCTGATACACTCACTCACTCATCAACGCACAGCCAAACCGCTGGACCTAGCGAGAACTATGAAATTTTGAGGGAAGCTTCCCCTTGCCCCGTAGGCAAGCACTAAGAAAGGATTTTTCGAAATTCGATAATTAAGGGGGTGAAAAGGGGTGAAATGTGTTTTAAAAGAATCCTCGATATCTCGTTAACCGGGAATGCTATCATAAATTTTTTAACTTCATAATATTGCCCAAAGAACTGCATATTCGCAAATTTTTAGATTTTGCGAAATTCGAAAATTAAGGGGGTGAAAAGCCGTAAAAAGTGTTTTTCATTAATACATGATTTCTTCTAAACCATTTCAGATAGTGAGGTAATTTGTTTTAAATTATGCTTAGGTAATATCTAAAAGTATTTTTACAATTTTCCGAAATTCGTCGTTGAAAGCTCTTAAAAAAATAAACCGTGTTTTTTAATTAATCCCACTTATCTCCTAAACAAGTGGAAATATTGAAATGGTATTTGCTTCAAAATAAATATTACGTAAATATAAAGAAAAAGTAATTTCAGGATTTTTCGAAAACCGTTCTTGAAAGCTTTAAAAAAATAAAATGTGATTTCAAATAATCATCTGTATCGCTTATACCCGTTGAGATATCGAGATGATTTTTTTATATGAATGAAGCTTATGTAAATATCTAGAAATATAATTAAGGTTTTTATGAAATTCGAAAATTAAGTAGGTGAAAAGCAGTAAAATGTTACAGTCTCCCGAAAAAAGAGAATGATCACGGAGAAATAATTCAACAGTCGTTTCTTTTTGCCAACCTACTCATAAATAAAACCTCTGTGGAATGTAGCCTGTACATACGAAAAAAATATCACGACCTGCCTTTAAGGATTCACTCAGGTATTATATAAAGTTTGTGGTGTGGGAGCGGTGGGGTTACGGGTTCGTATCCCGTACAAGACTTTGCGATGGGAATTACTATGACATCATACGAGCATATTGCGCGCGCTCTTTACACTTAGCTAAGACAATTTATAGTTCAGTGTTATTGCGTTCGCTGTTAAATGCCTTCACATATTTCATCCAGAGTTACAGTTTACATTACATAATTTCACGCGGGCAACGCCGCAGCCGGCCGGCTAGTGTGTATGTGTGTGTGTATATATATATATATATATATATATATATATATATATACAGTATATATAAATATATATAAACTAACGCATTAACGTATTAAAATTATAGCGTTCAAAATCACACCAAACAAATATCTAAAATAAAATTTAAATTTTTAAAGGTGACAGCATGGACTGGCGTTTCATTGACCGACAGATGTCAAACCAGTAATGGCCAGGAGATACGGAAATTCGTGAACACATTGGTCAAACTAGTATTGACGCTGAGATAGTATGTTCTTAACCTGAGCAGTGATTATGTTAACCGAATCCAAAAACAAAACCATCGTTGATATACGAATCTCTTTCCCTTCGTAGACGGAGTTTCCTCCTTCAGCATTCCAATTCCTTATTGCAAAGCCCTCAATCACATAAGTTCAACATGCGCGTATCGTCTAAACGGCACGTCTAGTATTTCATAAAATTGCTGATCAATGTCATGATATCTTTTTATTTATTTGTTTTTGATTCGAGAAAGAAGAAAAGTAACGATATGTTTATATAAAAATAATAAGTTCACTTAACTTGGTTTTCTTAAAATACAACTCTATACGTAACGATTAAAGTTTATACTGATTGATATTCATGAAATCTTCGCCTATCTTGATACCTACCTAAATACAATCATCATTCACAGTTACAACACATTACAAATATCACTATTACTACAATTTCATATATTTTACTATCTAATTAGAAATGCGAATAGACTTGCTTGTCCTGCTGATTCTTTCTAAATGCACAATATGTGAGAAAAACTAATGGGTACTATTATGCCGTTTATTTACAATTGATAAGATGATAATGAAAGGTGGGAAAATGTGCTTCTATACTTCTACCTTTCCAGTGATAAACAAATCCTCCCGCTTCACAGTCCCATCTGCAATCTTGGCATTGATACCTGCCCCCACTTCCTTCTCATTGAAGTATATGGCAGCACAATCAATATGGCGGTACCCCAAGTCAATTGCATCCTTAACAGCCTGGGTTACCAGATTTGGAAGAGCCTACAGAACAAATTTACATTAATAACCTCATAAAAGCACTACAATATCAATGCACACTAAGAATAGTACCGGTACGTGTACGTCATTTATATCCAGCAACACTAAGAATACTCAACTTCAACGATAAGTAGACAACGTGTGTCAAGATTGATTTTATTTTAAATTTCTAGCAAGATACTGTCTTCGTTGCTGTTGTGTGAATTCTGAAACTGGCTGATTGAACGCTTGTTTATTTTATGAATCTATGCTGAAGTGATTAAAGTCATTATATTTTCTATATACTTCATAAAACTTTCTTTCCTTTAGTTTAAAAAACAGTTGTAATACAGATTAGATAGTAGGTATATAATTATATATTATTTTTAGAGGTACGTCAATTTCGCGGATTCATCTGGCAGCAGCCTAGACTTGTCAGTCCTATACACCCACTGGCCACAATCAGTTATATATTGGCTTTTATAACCGTACCAGCAGGTAGCAAGCGATAGCACTTCGCATTATTTCCTTATTTACTACTGGCTTGCAGTAGTCAACGCGAGTTGTAACAGCCGCCAGCAAGTCACAGACGTGACAATGAAGTATACATAATTGGCGTTCAACCTGACCTGGAATGCATCTGCGAAATTTACGTACCTCTAATTATTTTATATTACTTTATCGTTATATTATAAATGTATTCTATAATCATTTTGGAAAACTTCAGTACTTAATGACGACTTGCGTAAGTGGCGTCAGTAATGTTTTAGAATTGGTTGTTAGTTCTTTAGTACGAATCCCACCAACGGCTGTTGCGTCACTATTTTTAAGAATACGGTAGAGTGAAGTGGAGATTGCTAAGGCTATTTACTACAAGCTACCAGTACCTTAAAAAGTTCTGTCAAAAATTGGGACGACATTTTTAATGGCATTTCATTTTTATGAAAATCCTTAAAGCTATGGCAAAGTACGCAGCGTAACAAAGATAGTGAAAAAAGTTACCTGCCAATTACAACATGAAAATGTTAAAATATGGAATTAAATCTTAGTACACATAATTTTATAGGCTCTACGTACTGGAGGTTAGAGAGAAAGGTCATTTGTATTTGGTTATATAGATTAATGCTGCAAAACGAATCACATTAATTTTACGTTATTAATGGTATACTAATAGGTTTTGAATTTTATTGATTTGTGGACATACGCAATTCCTCGTGTTTTGCTGATTTCACGCAAATCATGAGCAATGGCGTATGTCCACAAAACAATAAGTTCTAATAGTAAACTCCCATTGCAACCAACATTCAAAAATCTCAATATGTTTTAATTGTAAAATGGTTAGTAAATTATACAGTGCTACAGAAATTCATGCCAGGAGAAAATGAGGAAAGTAATATATGTACGTTAATAGGACATAATACCACAAAATAAATATTAGTAAGTTACTTATTTATTCTGTGAGCTAGCAACATTTATGGATTCTCATTTGAGATTAGGATACAATCTAAGAAACAAAACAAATATGAAGTAATCGACACTGATAATATCAATTAACCCCAAATAAACATAGTAAAGTAAGACAACACGTGTACTTTGAATACTCAGCACAGAGGCTGGTTGGAACCTCAGGGGGAACACATGGCAAGGATAAATTTGAGCTGGTTCGCTATTGCCTTCCGCAGGATAGCGATGAAGGGACAATGCAACATCCAGTCCTGAACCCGGACTGTAAATTGTACCACTCCGGCCGGGAATCGAACCCAAGACCTTTGACCCACCACTGAGTCAAGTGGTCAGACTCAGTTTGTGTAATGGAAAATGTAATGTGCCATCAGTTCAAGGCTTGTTGGGCCTTTCACAGCCGATAAGAGGCAACTTACTGTAAGACAGTGACTACTTGTGAATGGTCTCATACACAACTGGTTAGTGTTGCAATTTCTAGCGTAAAGTTAAAAACGGTCATCTCTGATAATTTTACACCAAGAAAGTAAATCTTCATAGAAGCTGTAGGTGCAAAAAATAATTGCGAAAATGTTCTACTTCTTTTTTATTTAATCTAATCTGATTTGTCCGATTAGTTGTATTTATTTATGGTGTACTGACAAATCGTGTTAATTAAGTAATGACTACTGTCGAAGAGTCTTTTGAGAGCGCTGGCTACCCCGGAGCCCTATAGAAAGCAATAATGCAGTTAAATTGTAACAGGTGTAGTTCACTGCCTGTCGAAACTACATACTTGCTCCCACTGGCTTTCTTGTTCATCACGATACGGTCAAATTGCTATAAAATCTTTTAGGCTGTTGCGCAACACCTTGAAAATAAAATGAGAAAAAGTATGTATTTTTATCCTCAAAAACACTCGAAAACCTACACTCATAATTTTGCCCTATGTCTTTTTTTCTTGTAGCAGTACAGAAAAATATTTCTGCCTGAAAGCAATCTCTTGAAATGTGACCAAGCCCCACCAAATACACTTAAATGTAAATTCCGATCCTTGTGCTTGGAAGTGATCCATTATAGGGAGCGCCCTTAATTTTTATATTTTCACTGAAGTCCTTATCACGCTGTTCAATGTTGAGATCCATTTATCCATAATAATAAATATGGGCGTGAAATATTCACCGTGATATTGTCATCAAATATGTTCGTCGCTTAAAATCAGACATATTTGAAGAACAGTGGCACTGAAATTATTTTTATTGTACAGATCTTTTGAGCTTTGCTGTGTTTTAAGTTAAGGTGGATCAGTTACGAAATGATGCACTTATGCATAAAAATGTAGGATTATTTCTAAATATTTTGACAAACAGATTATCTTAAAAAATAAACTTATTTTTTTTACTCTACAATTCAGTTGCTGTATTTACGGTAGGTGGGCTTTGAGGTACCTATAGTACATATACCAAGCTAAGCAATGCCCTACAAAATTCCTGACATTTTTATAAATAGTCCTATTCACAATTCAACCGTCAAATATTCATCAAAAAATATGTCAACTTAAAAAAATTTCGTAACGTCAGAGTCGCCCAACTTTATTTGGTCAACTTTAAATGATGCGATTGAACAGCAGATTTTGACAGTTTTACAGTGGCGTAACTTGTGAGTGTAACCACTGGTTACCTTAATTTAGTTACATATTTTTACGCCGAAAGATTTGTAAGTGGAAATGCTAAATATTAATCTCATTAGTTTGGTCGTTAGAATACCGTAACACAAAGTAACAATGACGATGCAAGAAAAAAAAAAGTACTAACAGAAATAAAATTTTCGTTCAAACTTACCTCGTAAGTTCCTAATCCTAGCGCCGGAATTTCTTGTCCGTTATTTAACTTAATTTTTGGCACTGAAGTAGCCATTGCGAACTATGTAAAAAAATAATATTCAAGAACGGCTGCTTTTTTTTATGAGCGAAGCTCACATTTTTTAAAAAAATATTTCTGTGTTCGAACTTTTAACTGTCTAGAATTTTCGTTACTAATAAACATGCAGTGTTGCCAACGTGATTTGAAGAAATTTATCTATGGTACTCATACATTTCTGCTATGTCCGTCGTCTTAAATTATTAGAAATTTTGAAATAATTTTTGTTGACGACTTCAATTTTCTAACATTTGGCAGTAATCAAGTGTGCCAGTTGACTGGGTACCTAGTTAGTTTCAGTTCAACATTATTAAGACTGTTTGGCCAATATAAATTGAATATCACTCTGCTGATTTCTGTTGAAACGTTGTTGGAAACAGGGCAGCATAATTTAATCAGCATTGTAACCTTAGAGTAAATATATATTACCTCATTACCTCTATGATTGTAACAAAATTTCTTACCTTCATACCACTGACAAAATGGTTTCAACTACATATTTTTCTGTTAATAGTTAAAAACACGGTCTTAATACATGTCTGGACTCTAGTATATCTACCATTGTGATTGGATTGACTCCTTTATGGCTGAAAGTGCACTTTACGGGGTCACTAGTACAATGCTACTTTATAATACCGTCATTCTACTAGCAAATACAGAGATTAGAGAAACAAACTTTTCTCCAACGACATATATACGGATAGACCCAGCGTAGGCTATACTCTATGCACTACCGATGTATGTGGCAAAAACAAAACGGCTGATTGTGGCCCGCTTTTGCTGTGGAAGATAAAGTTTATGACTTATTTCAGGTGTGGACGTGTTAAATGTAAAGTAATTTACCTATAAAAGTCTGATTTCTTGTACTAGACATAAAAGCAAGTTATTTTTACACGTTTTGTACCCATTTATTTGGTTGTAATGCAGACTCAGACAAAATATGTGGTACTACTACACTGTGCGACATGTATTGAAAATACGTCTGTGGTTAATTTTGGTAATTAATTTACGGAATACAACATGGGTTAAAAATATTTAATGTTTATGGTGTGTTTGAATATTTGGCACCTTTGTATTTGCTGCAATAACCTAAATTATGTACTTGTAAATAAATTCAATGGTTCAGCTATATTGCACTGCCTAAATAGTAGTTCTTGTTGAAATTCCATTAAACCTCTTGACTTTTCTCGTCCAGTTATGATCTGGAAAATGAAATGTTACTAAGGCTTGGTTAATAACAATCATACTGACAAAACTTGCAATGAATGAGATAGTAGTTATGCCATCGGCTAATGACTATATTCTATTGTGCAGTAGTGACCTTTCTGTGAATTAGGCTGAGATATTTGCCCCACACAAAATTTACTTTTCCACGACATGAAACCAGTCCTTGAGAGGGTGAATTAAGATACAACACACATAGTGTACAAAGCAAATGTAATATTTAATATCCAATCCCAGTGAAATATGACATGTACTTGGTCAAGAGTACATAATAAATTATTTTTCAAAACCAAATTGGAAACTTGTTGTTAACGATAGGGATTGTAGGTAACTTAGTCTTGATAAATTTTTTTTTTCCATAATGTTCACAAATGCATTTATCCCCTGCATTGTAATATTACACACACGCATACACACATACTTATACATACATATATATATTCATACAGTTAGTTCAGTTAATTTATCCAATTTATCCTGATACAAAATTCTGGTTAAGTTACACCATGGGAAAGAGAGAGGTTTCTTTAAACCTGCTCTGGACCAGCAGACAGGTAACAGGTACCTAATTAATTTAAGGCTCGGTTTCAGTCGCAATATTGAATTTTATTACAAAGCCCGTGTTTCGACATAATTCTGCTTCCACCGAATACAGTATAAAAATTGTTGCAATAATTGCATTATACAAGCAATTTATAGTACACTGACAAATATAAGGCAGCCTACCAGCTTGTGTACAGTTGACAGTAATATTTGTAACACTGTAAATAAATTGCACAAAACAAAAAAAAAAAGTTTTTTTAAGATAACAAATGTTTTACTTTCCAGACAAAATTAAACGTTTTTGTGTTTTAATAGAATAAGTACAGTTTCCATTACTTGTTAAACTCACCAAGTGCCAATAAAGTATCTCTACAAATACAAATTTAAATTATATTCTATATTTATCACAAAAAATCAAGGCAAATTATTCACTTACCACAAAATTACAAAAAACTTGTAATCTAAAATCCTGGTATTTAATATGTGAAGAAACTCTCTGCAAAAGAAGTACAAATATACGATCTGTTCTTAAAAATTCAAAGAAGGCACATTCAAAACTAAATTCCAATAAGTTTTGCGTACGTAAATAGCCCATGTGTTGTTATTTTATACGCAAATAACTATCTGCATAACACAAGTACAAATATACATATAGAACTTGTTTTAACACCAAAAGAAAAAAGCAAATTCAAGTAATTCATCGGTTAAAAAAGCGTACCTGTTGAATGATATTGGTGTCCCTTTGACTGCTTTTTCATTACAGTCGTAGACAACACATTTCTGGACCAATTTTGCAACACGCTACAGAAAATTCAAATGGCATCCATGCGAAAACAGGCCACAATTAAGATAAGTTGTTTTTGCTTCAATATTTTTGCGGCATACTGGGTCTACCTATATCTATGTTTTTCTCTTATTGTTGAGCACGGTCGTAGAAGAACAGGTCTGGACCACGGCCGTAGAAGAACAGGTCTGGACACTCGCCTATCTACCAATGCTATTGAGTTGACCCCGTTATGACTGAAAGCGCCATTAGCAATGAAGTGTTGTTTTAACATTGCAATATAGCATCGTACTAGCAGCTCCGACACGAGTTTGCTCCTTGAAGTCACATTTACACAATGTTAAAACAACCCCAGAGTGCCAGTGGTGTCAGTCAGTCATAACGGGGTCAAATTTCAACTCCAGTGTCCAGACCTGTTCCTCAATGGCCGTGGTCTGGACCATGGAGGTATTAGTCTATGGAGTGGAAGCCTTTGAGCAAATTTGAAGCCAGCCAACAGACGACGTTAAAGACAAGGATAGAGCTAGTGGTGGCAAAAACATGTAAACATAGCATTGAGCTTAATGAAAATGTTTTAGTTTTTTGTTAACTACACAATATGGTGAAAGTTTGTGCAGCTCTTGGCCTTACAAACAGATTCGATCGTTGCGGAGGATTATTTTTGTACAGGTAAGAAACATTTATTTAAATTTATCAAGTTTATAAAGTACATACACACAGCGAGAGCTAATTCGGTTTTTTTTATATATATTTCTGAAGCAATTGTAAACTGTTGTGTACGATTCAAATAGAGAATTTGCGTATTTTTTGTAAAAAAAATTACATAATTACATTGCTTTCTGCTATTGTTTTGCCACCCAAAATATGGCGACTCATGAAAAATAACGTCCTGCGCATGCGCAGTTCGAAAATGTTCGAAAATGATCGACTTCACACGATTACCATTGAAATGTACGGCAGATGTCACTCCATAGACTAATACCTCAGTGGTCTGGACACTCGCCTATCTACCAATGTATTTTGCTTGACCTTCTTGTTGTTTTTTGTTTATTAATTTTTTTAGTTTTTTTATTCCAATAGCACAACGGCTAAAAAGAACAATAACTCTTTAAATATGCACACAATATTAAATTGTTGCATGATGTGAAATTAAATTTACAATCAAATTATGCAAATATGTACACAACTTTCTTACAGTAGTAGGCTAACAATAATTATGTATGGTAATACATTTTGAGGATGACTTTATACACATTATGATATGAATTCCTTAAACATCACCATACATCGCTAAATTAAAAGTTATTTGCTGCTGAAATATATTCTTTAAGAATTTTCTTAAAAGTAGTAAGACTCTTAATTTCTTTTACTAGTTCTAGTAATTTATTAAATTCAGTCAATCCTTTGTCAAAAAATAGACCGTATTACCAAAGTAGTTCTCCGAAATTTAATGTGAAAGTTATTCTTATTTCTAGTGTCATAGGCATGTAGATCTGAATTGTTTATCAGAATTTTTATTAACTTTGACTGTAAATACTCAGGTAAAATGCCTTCTTTGATCTTAAAAATAAAAATTAGTGTATTGTATAAAAGTAACTGTTTAATACTCATCCAACCCAGTTCTGCAAACATGTCTTGAATTGTTACAAATCTATCTTTTTTTTAGTATTGCTCTCATGGCCTTATTTTGAAGTACCTGTAATTTATCAATATGAACTTGATCAACAAAATTTATAATTAATGCACAATACGTAAAATGTGGAAGAACAATGGTGTTGTATACAATAACCTTCGATTTTTTAGACAACTTGTACTTACGTCTACCTAACATGCCTACCTTTCGAGCAACTTTTTAAATTATATTCTCTACATGCGATTTTATGGTCAATGATTTGTCTATTACAACCCCTAGATATTTAAATTCATCAATCTGTTCTATAACACCATCTTCACCTAAAACTATTTCAAAATTCATGTTTCTTTCTTCTTTCCCTTCACCAATCACCATATATTTTGTTTTAGCTATGTTCACTTTGAGCTTGTTTTTACACAACCAATTATATAAAGACTTTAGTTGACTGTTAATTTTTTAAACTGCATCTTCAAGCTCATATGAAGAACAATAAACTAATGTGTCATCAGCAAACAAGTGAATTTCACGGTTACAGGCCAAGTCCATTATGTCATTCATATAAATTATAAATAACATTGGGCCTAAAACAATACCCTGTCGAACTGCCTAAGTGCTACTCACATGTCACGACAGTGCTATTCATTAAAATGAAAGATATGTCAAGGACACCACAATACATTGTTACATGAAGAACCAGCATCAGATGAACTTTCAAAACCTACACAAGCAGACATATCATTTCATCATTCAGTGCAGTCCTTCCCCTCGAAGGAGTTGTTGCAAACTGCATTAGTTCAAGTTCAGGTAGGTAGGGGTAACTCAATCTCATGCCGAACTTTAATTGACTCTATGGCTCAGAAGCGAGCTTCATAACTGAATAGTGTGTGCAACTGATTGGATTATAGTAGCAGCCATTGAATGTTACAGTGTCAGGTCTAGTATCCAACAGTATAGGTAAGGTCTCTAGCCTTGTTCAGCTGAATCTTCAGTCTAACTCTAACTGCCCCACTCCCTAGTGTAAATGAACTTGTGAGGCCAAAATTGACAAGACACCTTCCTCAGGAGTTGATTATTCCCAAGGCCTGCTGATCCCACATTAAGGGGGCTGAAATTAGCAGATCCCATGTACAATTTTCCAAGGAAAGTGTACATTCTTCTTGGTGGCGATATTTTCCCACTTCTACTTAGACCAGACACTGCACAGGAGAAGAAGGTTATCATGCGGCAACAGAAACTGATTTTGCTTGGGTGCTCTCTTGTAACATCCATAGTGCCTCATCCCCATCATCGGTAACCTCTCTGTATGTCCGTTGTGATGATGTGAACAGAACTTAACATAAGTTTTGGGAATTAGAGGAAGTTCCCTCCGCCTCCACACTCGCCAAGAAAGAATCCTTAAGTGAGCATCGCTTTGATATAAATCATGAACGCCGGGAAGATGACAGGTATATGGTGAGATTACCATTTCGAGAAGATAGTTCAGAATTAGGAGAGTCGTCGTGGTCAGTGGCAGTGTCATGAATGTGCAGGATAGAGCATCAGTTACAGACCAACCAACCAAACATGAGCAGTATGTTAAGTTTATGGATGAGTACATTGCCTTAGGTCACATGGAGCCAGTTCATCAAACGAACTGAAGAAGCCAAATCGTGAGATTTTACATCCCTCACATTCCGGTGCATAAGGAGAGTAGTGCGACTGCAAAGTTTAGAGTCGTGTTTGATGCTTCAATCAAAACTTCTTTGGGTGTCTCCTTGAACGATGGAATGATGGTTAGGCCCAAAAATTCAAAAAGATCTGTGGTTCCTGCTAATACGATTAAGAAATCATATAGTTCCTCTTGTCGCTGATATAGGCTAGATGTATCGTCAAATCTGGGTACATATGCACGACACAGAATTCTAGAGAATTGTGTGGAGACCGCCCCCTACTGAACCTATCCAAGATTATCGCCTGCTAACTGTAACATACGGTGAAATCTGTGTGCCTTATCTTTCCATTCGATGTTTGAAACAGTTAGCCAAGGATGAACTTTCCACTGGCTGCTCCAATATTGATAAGCGAACTCTATGTTGATGATCTTCTGTCTAGAGCAGACAGCACACAAGAAGCATTAGAATTATAGGAACATATCATTTCCCTCTTAAGTCGAGGTGGATTTCAGCTGAGACAGTGGGCTTCAAGTTCACCAGATATCCTTGAAGCTGTATCAGTTGATCTATGGAATTCTGCAATTTCAAAGAAAATAGCATGGTCAAGACGTTAGGACTTTAGTGGCATCCTACCCTGGATCAACTTGCGTTTTCGTGTTCACCGTCTAAACCTAAGGAAGCAACCTCTAAGCACCTTATATCATCTGAGATTTCCAAGATGTTCGATCCATTGGGTTGGCGTTCACCTGTGATTGTTCGCGCCAAGATTATGCTGCAGTCTGTGTGGGAGCTTTCTTTTGATTGGAATGTCCCCTCTTGATGAACTGTGCGCAAGCTGGAATCAGTTCATCAGTGAACTTTCCCTGTTGGACGTCATACGTATCGATAGGTGCCCCTAATAGATGTGAATTGATACGATTTTGTGATGTATCAGAAACTGCCTACGCAGCCGTGGTTTGTTTATGTTCACATTACCATAATGGCACAATTTTAGTGCGACTAGTGATTGGCAAAACCAAGGTAGCACCACTCGAACAGATTTCCATCCCTCGATTGGAGCTTTGTAGGGCCCTGTTTCTCTCAAAGTTGTTAAAAGCTGTGCAGCATGCATTACTGTTGCCCCACCTGCATCCCCCGTTAACATTGGCCAAAGAAAATACCAAATGCCAGGAGGATGCAAGCGCAGACAGGAAGGTGGATCGGGTTCTGCAAGGAATTGCAGAGCTCCCCAAACACAAAAGGGTGGTAAAAAATATGTAAGACAGATGCTAGGCCGAGTGCATGCCAGTGTTGTTGCCTTACAAAAAAAA
>PNEQ01000442.1:7563-24287 GCA_003012365.1 Medauroidea extradentata
TTCCCCCCCCCCCCCCCTCCCCGTGAAAACATATATTTTTGGCACTTTGCTCCTTTAGCTTTTCCAGTCCACAATTATGTATCTCTATTTTTAAGATTTATGCTCTAAGAAGATGCAAGGTCCAAAAGGATCAACAGTGAATGTGTCCCACTAGTTGTGTGTTGTCTATTTTACATACAGCAAAAATTATGTTCTGAGAAAAAAAGTATGAAGTGATTTACTACAAAACATGGTGTTAATAATTGCCTGTTGTAATCATATGTTTTTTAGTTGAGAGTGTTAAATGTAAGTTAAGTTTTTATAATCTAACACACACTAAGGCCAGATTTATAAACTACGCAAGACACAAAAAAATTGAACATACAAAATCTATGTATACCCGTTTTTAAATACACAAGAATGCAAGACTAACGCAAGAGTTAACAACTTTCAACTTTTTGTGTTTCACTGCCTTCTATATTGACAGTTTGGAGAAAACATTAGAAACTAGTAGAAATTGTCTTCAGAAGGCTGTGATTCCATCAATTCGTTATATACTTTTCTTGTGTTTGCTTAGAAAGCTTCTTTAAATACACTGTGCTTGTATTTATTTGGTTACTATTTCAAAATTTACCGAAACAACCTAATATTTAGAAAACAAAGGTGAGTGACAAAACATAATTGTAAAGGAAAAATACAGAGAGAAACTTCCCGATATTTTGAGTGGTAGTATTGGTTACTTTGTGTCGCTTGCGATGTTTATAAACAATTGAAAAATTTGTTGCATTGCATTTCTAGGGTTCTTGCGTAGTTTATAAACCTGGCCTAAGCAAAGCCCTTACTGTATGCAGAAATCTTTCTTAGGACACAATGAATACACGCACTCATACACAGACGTGTAGTTGACAGAGTGGTGCGTGAGTGTGTGCAGGAAGGCAGCAGCTTCAGCATAGTGCCAGTGGGTGTGGTGGTGTTGGGCGCGCACGTACTGGGCGTGGCTCTTCTGTCTGCCCCACAGCCCTTCACTGTCGCGGGTCTGCACTGGGCTGGCCTTCCCACCGACACTGCCATCTACGTGGGCTACCTTCTCGTCTCTCTCACCACCATAACTCTGCCCCTCGTTGCTACCAGGTTGGTCAAACTTCTGCCCTGCCTTACTTGCTGACAAAGCATCACATGCAGATTGCTTCACTATGCTGTAGTGGTAACTTCACTTTATCATCATTGAGTGTGTGGTGTTTGGGGATCAACATATGTACATGCAACATATAAAAAATTTTTGGGGAAAAAAAAAAAAAAAAAAAAAAAAACCCTACTTTTCTCCTGCATCCACTGCTTAACCCCAGTGTGTATGCAGTTTCTGCAAATACCTAATTGTTTCATTTTCTTAAGCAATCCCATTGGGGATTTGCAAACAACTTTTTTTTTTCCGATTGCAGTGCCATCTAAAGAATTAAGACAACTGCTTAGAGAAAAACATGGTTATTTTTTAGAGTATAACCTGCAAATAAAATATATATTTCATATTAAAGAATTATAATGTGATCCCACACGTCTCCCAGTAATGTTGTATGTTCTCTGGTTGTTCCCTCTCATCACAAAGAAATACATGTTCTTAGAGACAATTTTGTTTTGGATCTCGTGCGTCCTTTGTGAATTGTTCGTTGCCTGCGCTACCCGATATTCGTGTATTATTGTTATTATTTTTTATTATTATTACAACACACGCTGCCTATTGAACCATTTTCATATGTAAACTATTGTTTTCTGGACATCTTAGATAAGGGCATGTTTCATTCTTCCTGAATTGCCCAATATCTTTTCATTCTTTCTGATTTTTTTCCAGTTTTCATCTGTAAATTCTTTTTTATGTATGTTAGGTTAAACCGATTGAATGAAATGACACAAGGTTGAGGTACTCACAGACTGGTACATCTTGATAGGTTCACGCGTCTATATCTAATGTGTGTATAAAATTAAAAATTTTGTTTAGTATACGTATTAAATTTCAACCTCGTTAAAAAACCAACTTTGTATTAGACGTGTTCGCTGATGAGGTTTCACCTAAGTATTGTACAAGTTAATAATGTTTATGTGTGTCATAGATACTGTAGATGCTGTATGTACTGTGTGTATTCAGGTCTAGAGACTCCGCAGACAGCTGGACACTTCTGAACGTGATAGCTCTACTAGAACTGGCCACATTGCTGCTGGCAGTAGCCATGCACAACTTCTCTCTGGCGCTCGTTACTGCAGTGCTGTACGTACCGTGTGCCCTGGGCGCCGCGCCTGCTCGCAGCAGGTACGCCACTATCTGCTCGTCTTAATCTCTCATGACACTGTCCAAGGTTACCCACAACCAGGAGACATGGCCCCCTGCCTAAAACAATCTCTCTCATTGACATGAAACTGTCCTAAGTTTAAAAATTAAAGTTCAAAATTATAATGTTAAAAATACCGTTTCATTTTTAAATTTGCAATTCCAGACCAGAACTATTTATTTTATGCCCCCAGGTTTTTAAATATTTCCTTTATTTTCCTGGTCATGTGCGAGCGTAATATCGTTACCTTAATAGTAAAACCTTGTAACTCCATTTCGCATCCATTCCGAAAAAATTAAAGGAAAACTATTTTATTTCCTTATACTGAGAGAAAATACATAATTTTGTACAACATTATTATAAATGAAATTTTCATATCATAACAATATTTCTTCGTAAATACCTTATGATGGTTTAAAAGGGCTCGAATGTCTGATCTTCAAAATATGGAGTTACGAGCTTTTGCTATTAAGGTAACTATGTATATGTGTAACTTTCCCTCTTCTTACAGTCTCCTGCAGTTTACACTTTTCCTTTTAGCTGTTCCATCTCTAGAGTAGTGAAAAGAAAAGCGTTTTCACTGTGTTTCCTACAATTATGCAGCCCTTTCCCATGCTACGATTCTAAAATTTAAACTGGCTGTAACATGATGGAAACACAGTACCCCTGCCTTTAGTAAGCAAGTAGAGAATATACCTTTAAAGAGTGTTCTGATGTAAAACTTTTGCCTGTCTGATATTTATTGTACATTTTAGTGAAATTCTTAGAGAGTTCCCACTTAAAAAAGGTTTTTCCTGTATGTGGAGCTAAGAATTTTACACAGTTTACAGTGTATTCACTAATTTGAGCATTTTGAAAAGATTTCCAGAATAATAGTCATGTAATTTTCAGTCTCATAAAAAAAAAAAAAACAGAAGAATTTTCTTGCAGTTCTTTAACTGGTGGTGATCTGAAAGCTATGTAGTTAGTTCCTTCAAACCATTTTATATCATTCATGTACACTGAAAGTAAACTAAAACTGAGGTTCAATGTATATTGATAATATACTTGTGCCTTAAACACATCTACTGCTTGTTGCAGGTTCATACGCCTAGTGCAGAAGATTGTGTGGGTCTTGCTGCACCCCTTGTTGCTAGCGACTGCAGTTGTTGTTGTCTACACTGCTGCAACCTTCCCGGAAGTGTCGTGGTGGGAACTATGCGAGAGGTCTGTCACAGCTGCCCGCCAGGCACTTGTCTTCGCTGTTGTCGACAGCTATGTCTACGGCAACTGGGTGTTCAGTGTCGCCACTGCTATCCTTGCACCAACGTGGCTTCTTTTCTGGCTTGTCGTAAACTCTCCCAGAGCCGAGTGAGACTATCCTTTAGTTCTGATCGACTTTATCTGCTGCAGTTTGTGTGTTTTCACAGGTTGTTTACTGCCAAACCACCAAACATTGTGTTGGTACAACATGACAGCTCCGATGCATGTAAAATTATTACATATTGTTTGAAGGTAATAATTTTGTCAACTTTCATTGCTGTATTAGCAAATTTATTACAGAGGTATAAGAAATGCCTTGCTATTACTATTGTTGAAAATAGGAGTTTGTTTTGAGTTTGGCCGTGAACAGTGATAAAATGACGTAGGAAGTATTGTATCTTCACTACTGGTACAATAAAAGTACTGTGTAGCGATACCTTGTAAGTTTAAACTTTTAATACTGTACATCATCTTCATTCTCCTAATTACAGTAGAGCCCCAATTTAACGAACTCGGGGAATAATGAAAACAGCTATTTAACGAAAGGATTTGTAGACTCTGTCAAAAAATGTATCAAATGACTAAGTAACGTCGATAAAATATGAAGTGTAGTGTGCAAGTCTATTGTAATGATACAGTAGAACCACTTACAACATTTCCTGGTTTTAATGCTACCTTAATTTGGTCCTTAAAACTGTTCTGTAATAGGAAATTACCCTGTTGTAATGTTTTTCCATTTATAGTATAAACATTTTTTGAGTCCCTTGAGAAATATTATAACAGGGTTCTACTACTAATTCACAGGTAATGCTTTGCGTCTCCGGCAGAATGCGCTACCGTACAGCGTACCTTTACCGATTAATTCTTTTACCGATAGAATGCAGTGGTGTCCAGCATGATTATTTCTGTCGCGTCCCGTAATAAAACCAGCGTAACTATAAAAAGAAGTACGTTATTATATAGGTTTAGTTTACAACAAATTTATTAACGTAAATAATAAGTTTCGCTGATGCTAAAAGACGCTCGAGTGCAAATCCTGTAAGTTACAATCGCTACCGCTGCACATATTTATTACTTTACAGTTATCTAACGAACTTTTACTTAAGTTTTCATTGCTTTTTTTCCCCCCAAAATATTTTATGGAAATTTCCTAAAAAAATCATTACTTGTACATGTTGATGACGAGCGCGAGCAGGCGGCCCAACTCACCGGGCGCGACCTCGACGAGTGTTTTACTAGTAGTTTATAAAGTATTTTTCGCATAATTTTTTCTTTTACGACCGCAGCCTACCTATTGGTGGTAACTGCGGTATGTTATTGTTGTGGACTATCAAGCTATCTTAAAATTACCTCCATTCAGACGAAACATGCCCGAGGAATCAACCTTTTTTTTTTGTGTGGGGGGGGGGGGTGAAAAAATATAAAGTTGGATTTAACATAACATCAATTTAGAGTAAACATTTTCGGGTCCTGATGAATTTCCTTAAATCGGGGTTCTACTGTACCATATTTACTCGTGTATAGTATATACTTTTATTCAAAAACAACTGCTAAAAATTCAGGGGTGTGCGCTGTTCGTGGAAAATAGAAACACATGTGCAAAAAAAAAAGTTGGTAGGGAGAAGGCAGAGTGATCTTAAATTGATGGATATCGAGAGGGAGAGAGGGGGGTGGGTGACGTGGAGAGAGTGGGGTGATGAGAGGGTGAAAGGGGAAGAAGAGAGAGAGGGGGGAACAGTATCAAAGAGAGGGGATGAAGAGAGGAAGGTGGAGTGGTGGAGAAGAGAGACTGGGGAGGGGTGAGAAGGAGGGAGAGAAGAATGTTCTCACCATCTGGTTCGCTCATCATCACTCCTCTTCTCTTTCTCTCCCCCCCCCCCCCTGCTGTAACTGTTAAATCCCTAAATTTTTTGTTTGTCCTTCCACGTTCCAGTTCAAAGTGTTACTCAGTTACACAATACGCTAGTTAATTTGTCTGATGATAGCCAGAAGTTTAAATGTACCTGTATACAAGCTAGTATACTGCTTGGTCATTTGATGTGACACTATCCCAATCAAGTAATTTATAGATCCATTACTGCAAAAAATTTGCCAAAATAAAATACTTATTGTTACTGTGTATGCAGATCCACTAAGGATTCACAATACTTAAAGTATATAAATGGCACAAGAGGTTTATAAAGTTATATTACCCTGCATAGTGTGAAATTTCAACTACAGTAAAGAGGCATTAAATAATGTTTATTTTGTACAGCCAAAAATACACTACATATAATAAAAATTTTATTACCGGTACATAACCGTTTTAAATAAACCTGCAGCATCGAAAATGGCTGTTATACAGTAACTTAGCCTTTTTCTGTATACAAGGCCAAGAAGCGATATAACACATCTGTATTGCCAACTACATTTTCATTAATACGCATAACTTAACTACTTGCAGTATAACATTCACTATGCAAATGATAGTAATGAGTTTGGAAATGATTCTGCAGTGTCCTTATCACAATTCAAATGAGATTCTCACAAGCGATGCTGTGTACTCAAAGGGGCCACGTTCGTGCTGTACCAAGGTGGCGTCCGTAACAATCTCGGCAGAGCAAGCCATGACAGTGTTGCCAGATGCAATGGCATTTGCACATATTCATAGTGTAGCTGTATAGACGAACATGGTATGCCAATCAACTGTAATCTCGCGTGCACTTGAACAGCTATATCTACGAAAGTGCTGATGATACCACTCGTATTATTGACATTTTTACAATAAACTGCATACACAAACTGACGAGGTACAAAACACTTGTAATTATGAACGTATCTCAATATCCCATACTTGTACAGAATAATACTTTCACAAGAAGAAGAACTGATAAAAATTCCAACTACAGTATTCCAAAAGTTATCAAAAATCAAAACCATAAATACAAACGCAGACAGCCAGAACAATCTCGAAACATCCCAACAGTACACATTTGAGACCTGGCTGAGGTTTATGACCATTGCATAGAAACAGGAAATATAACAAAATTCATTAAAATTTGAGTTATATATATATATATATCCTTTATTACAACTATCACAACACATATATCTATTATATTATACAGAATTAACTTTAATAAACTTCATGCCTGAGCTCTTCAGTAACTTGTAACAAAAGAAAAATACAAAATATAACTTTGCGACCCCCTAATAGAAGCAATCTAAGCACCCACAATTAGTACATGTAAGTAGGGTGGGCTGTAATTATGTAATAGATGAAGGGAGAAGCTGCAAGAAACTACTTTTGAGCAATTTCGAGGCAATATGCAAAGGCAGTTCATTATACAGTAAAACTTAGATTTATCGACAACTGCAACCAAGAACCTATCAAAAAAAATTTTATTTAAAAAAAAAAATAACGCAAGATGCAAGAAGTTACAATTAATTAGTAAGCTGCAGCTGTGAAATAAAGCAAAATTGGGGTAAAAACTTTTCAACACACTTCAAGCAAGCGTCTGTCAATGCACTCTGCAGTTAGGCTGCGTATGCAACATCGACACAAGTGAGAAGTAACAACGTACACACTACTACTTTCTCCCTCCCAAAAATAAAACATTCTCATAGAAAATCACAGAAAACTACATTAAAAATGTGCTTGCAAGTCAAAAGTGATGATAAACTACTAATGCCAAGAAAATCCCATTCAAATAATACGCTTGCGATCCCACAGCAATGAAGTAATGCTAAGAAAATTGTGATCAAACGAAGAGAAAAACATGGTAAAAACTGTTTTGCACAACCACAACGATAATAAAAACAAGTCAAAATAAGAATAAAAATGTGATAGCGTGCTGAAAATAAGGCTAGCCAAACAGCAATAAAAAATTTGGATAAAAATGTATTAACTACGTTTGCAACATAACCGGGATGAAATAATTGAAGGAAAATAACAAAAACTGTTTTAAAATCCACTCCTGAGTCCATAGTGGTAAAATTAAGTCAAGCAATAAAATTATGCAACAAACTGCATTAACAAAAAAAAAATGTTTTGCGAGACCACAGCAATGAAGTACCATTGCAAAGGTGAAGAGGTTAACAGAGTAAAATCTGACTAAAAATAGGTTTGCGACTCGCAGTGCACTGTACAGTGAAATCTCATTACAAAGTACTTGAAGGGAACTAAAAATTGTATACTTAATATTGAAAATACTTTAAACTAAACAGTTACTAAATTAAAAACTCTTTCTAGATGTTTGGAATTATGTACTTTATAATGAAAAGTACTTAATACTGAAGTACTTTATACTGAGATTTCACTGTACATTAGCACAGTCTGACAGCCATGAAACACTCCATCTAGTTTCCACACTATCTGCCGCCACGTTGTATACCTAGATGCCGTTCAACCAAGTTAGAATAAATGATCACACAGAGCTTTCACGAGTACAAAGTTACGTTAAGTTGATAATTTAAAAGCTGAAATTTGTTTGTTTTTCACTTCAAAATTAAACTGACTTCTATCTTTACCAAGTCAAGCTAAATTTAAAATTTACCGACGCCTCACATTGTATTACTCTCTTTAGCAATAACAGCACAACTAGTGTCAAAAGCTTTTTGCTGTGCCAAGCTCTCCCATAAGGAAACACATTGTCTTTCTGACGTATAGTAGAAGAAACCTTAACTGAGGTCAAGCAGACTTAGTTTATTCACGTACCAATATGGCGGCTGGTCTTCCCCTTCAAGTCTCAAGGCCTCCCACCCCTTAAAACATTTGTCATGCTTCATCTGCATGTTTCTCAAATCTCTGTAGACTGGGTTCCTAGATGCTCGTTCAGTCGCCAGGTCAAGTACGGACGAAATGCAGAGCATCTAGGGCTGCAGTCTACTTAATCTTCCTTTGCCATGGCCACATTTCGCAGGGAATTACATCAGGCATGAAAAGTTAACACCCAAGCTCTCAAGATTTATACGTTACTGACACATGTACATAGGTTTTACTTTAATTTTATGGACACTATTCGGTCGGTAAAATTCTGTGTCGCTAATGTTATACTGTATAAACATTTTTTCGAACACGGAAACAGTAAATATGCACAGCATAGTCTTATAGGATATACGTAATTTGATTAAGAAAAATCTGCCTCTTATAACAAATAAATTTTTAGGTTAAAAACTTATTTCTTTGAAAACACAAACTTTAACCAAAATGGGGTCTAAAATGATTGTTTCAATCTAATGACAATCCTTGGAACTCGTGGACTAGCGTTTCATCGAGGTTCCAATGTACTTAATTAATGCAGCATTAACAAAACATGTAATGTATTACAAAGGGGAAATATCAGCCACCACCTTTGGGATTTAATTTTCGTTACATTTGTTTCACATTGTATACATTTGGCCATAATAGAACATAGAATACACTACAACTTACCAGAAAATTTAAATGTAACGATAATGGATGCTTTTTAATACTACTAATGGGACTGCAGGAAGTCATATCTTCAGTTCAAATTTTTTATAACGTACCTAATGCCAAGTTGGGATAATTTTATAAATACTTATTATTTATTAAAACATGTAGACAGAAATACACAAGTACTTAATAGAGTTGTACTGACAGGTCAGGAAACTGGGAACACAGATGGCATGGTTGCAACATTTTGCTGACCAGACCAGCTTCCTCGGGGATGCCACTGCCAGTGGGAGATGTACCTGGCGCGAGTGACAGCACCACTGATTCATCGCCACGTAACTTTTCTTGCATAAAACCCAGTGGAAGGACGTCCTGGTGACAACTGTAGATGAGACGCCCACTGGTTACGTGCTACAGATGTTGCAAAGGTAAGTGGGGGGAAAAAATATTTGAATCTGTCAAGGTGGTGCAGAAGACAAAAGACAATGAAAAATCTGTCTGAAAAACCAGCTACTGGAAGCAGTAAAAGAAGGTGCAGGTCGTCAGTGGAAGCTCCAGTACTGTGTCTACCAGCACGTCGAGAAATTAAAACCTGGGGGGATTAAATATTGTCTTTTATGGGCGCAACGCAAAATTTACACCTGTGTTGCGTCTGGTTGTGCTGCATTGCAATTATATACTCGCATAATTCCATACAAGAAGCTTTTAACTTTTTCTGCACTTGCGTTGCGCTATGTCGGTGCAAATAGCAGGTGGCTATATTTTATCGACCCCTTGGTGTATCCATATCTTGTGTTGTGTGAAGTTTACACCACATATTGTTGCTTTACATCATAGGATAAAAATGTGTTAGTACGTATGTTGTAGGGTTTTTCCCATATGCGAATTGGAAAGACTCCCGAGATCTAGTATCTACGAATAGCGGACCATTCCGTGAGGCTATGAATTTGGTGCCAGTGCTACGCTGTGCGAGTACTCTTGTCAGAACTTTGACTCCGGCGTGAGTTTGAACTTTTCTGCCGCCGCCACGTGCTTCGGCTATCCTCGGACAGCTTCGGTGATGCTCGTGCCCCTTTCTTGTTCCTTGACTCTGCCGCCTTTCCCTTCTCCCGTTGGTAAGCCTGGCCGACTCGCTCTCGGGTGTGGGTCAGTATCAGCCAGTTGTTCCTCCGATGCAAATCGTCTCGGGCCTCTCGACGCTCCGATGGTCGCAGTGTGTCTGGTAAGTTGCCGTATGAGTTCCATTAATGTTAGTTTTCTTTGAAGTCAATTGCTCCTGCCAAGCTATGATTCGCGTGTTTATTTCTGGTCTTTTTCCTTACCAATTTGGTAAAGGGCGCCTCGGGGGAGTTGAAGGGACCGAGACGAACAACATTATATGCCCTGGGCGAACTTGAACAATGTGTTTTTTTAATAATCAGTTAATGTCATTGTTTTGTGGTTTTTGGAATGAAAACCTAAATTATATGCTTGAAATCAACCTGTATTTCTTTTATAGTAATTTCGGGCCATTGGCCAGTTTACAACAGATCATTACAGTACAGACATGTCCAAATTTTGTGAAATTTTTCTGTCCAGTACATAAAAAGCATGTTCTAAAGAATGATTCATTGTAGAGAATGTTGTAAACAGAAAGATAAGTACATAATCACAGAAAGGGTAAGGGAAGATGCAGTCACTGGAAAGAATAGAGTAATTTTTGGAGAAACAATTAGAGGATGTGATTGTTAATAAGTGTACAAGTTCATACATTATGCAGACAAAAATTGTTATAAAGTCTGCTGTGAGTTCGGTTATCAACATATTTGTGAGTAATGTGTGATTGAAATCTGCGGTAACTTTGCATACATTTTGAACGTAGGTTATACAGTAGAACTAAAAATTCATTTATATAGTTTTTTTACGTCTCTGTAAATGGTAACAATCTAATGAGCTTCTCGTAATTTACTTTGCAAATGCAACCATGTAGGAATAATAATAATTTCAAAAAGTGGCATTATCCACCGCCCAAGGCTCGGCCAGCAATAGTAGCACCTATGCAACCACATGAAAATTTGTTGTCCATCCATTTTTTAAGTTTCATAACCTGCAAGTAACACTATGTTAAGTAATAGTGTATTTCTGTCTGCATGTGTTAGAAGCACCTTCAGATTTCTCATAATTTTATTGTCAACTATATTATGCCCTATGATGGCCAGACTTACAATAATAAATTGGAAACGAAAGTTATTACAAACTGTACATTAGTTCCAAATGGTAGGTGTTCCAACGGTAATACAACATACAATTATAGTACTTAAAGGGAGTAATCTGTTTCTATACTATATGCACTAAACTGGGGTCAAATAACAAAATGGCACACAACTCTGCAAGCTAATATTTCTATAAAATATCACACTTGTAAAACATATGTCATTACAACTGCAGTCTTTTATTAAATAAACTGTAATACTTCTCAGCAAGTACATACACTAGCTCTAGACTTTTGCATGTGTAAAAATGCTGATGTATTTTTGCAAGAGGCAGCACATTGAACTGCCACGAGACAACAATAGACTTCATAAAAACCACACTGGATGCAGTTATCGTACAGCACAGACATAAATTTATCCACAAGCCTTTTTTACCTTGAAATAACTACATGATTTACTGTGCAACATTTGATGTAACACTATTATTTTATTCTAAAACCAACTTCACTAACAGAATGTACGACACTTGTTTCCGGAATCACTACATTTACATTCTAGATCAACTTGTCTGCTCCTCTTGCACGTTGGCCGACAGACCTCGAGGCCCAACTCCCTAGAAGTGCTCTTTGAGGAAGTTGATGAGGCCGTTGGTCGATGGATCGTGGCTACTTACCGGCGACTTGTCTCTCAACTCTGGTTCGATGGCCTTTGCTAACTGCTTCCCCAGCTCCACTCTACAAAGTATTAAAACATGTGATCAGTAACTTCTAATTCTAATGCCAATAATTAAATAATTCAGCAAGTAAAAACTGACAGTGACATCCTAATTAGAAAACTTATTTGTACCAGTTTCAGTTTCAAGGAGTTTCAAGAAATTCTGATACTCAGCATGACACCATTCACTGCCTTAGATAGCTGGGCCAGCAAATAACATACAGTATACCAACAACGCAAAAAAAAACGTGTCATCCAACAGAACAATTCTGTAGATACTTTAGCATTTTTGCCTGAATATTATTGTAATTAGCAGTCTAGTGGCATATTTGCCACCATTTTACTTGCTAATATTCTGAAACTTAACACCATAGACCAGTTTTAGGACATGAAACATGAAAGTAAACCTGTTTTTCTTGCAGCTAAAACTTTTTACTGGGAACGGAAGGAAGGGAAGGGGGAAATAAGCAGTACACAGTTTTTACTCAAAGTTGACTTTTTTTTTAAAGTATGATAGTAAAGAATTATGCTTCGTAAGAAATACCATATATGTTAATTTTTTTATGACAATATCATGCTTTCATTGGTACAAAGTTGTGCTGGTAATAGGCGTCTCTTATTCGAAAAAGCTATATCTGGCAATATTACATACAATTGTTGGAATGTAAGAAAGAAATTGTACCACAAACATTTGATATGAAAACCTTAATAAATCCTGTAAAAGTCAAGACACTTTGATCTTTGTAATAGGGAGACTTTAGAACAATCTGATTTGTCAGCAGTTTTTTCTCAAAACTTCAGCTGAAATTATAATTTTATGGTGAGTACACCGATTTACTAGGGACAGCAAAATTACAAAGCTGAATTCTGCATTAATACTGACAGAATTAAAGATAAAATAAGTGATCTGACAGGATCAACTTTGTTACATACCATTAGGGCTGTGTATACTGAAACCTAAATCAAAATTTCACTACTTTCATTCTGATTTCGATAAGAATTTCAGTTGTCGAAATTCGTTACTAAGCAAAATTTTTGAGTTAAACGAATTTTTGATAGCTTATCGAAATTTGTTTTGTTTTAATTGGTTTACAAAATAATATCTTAATTTAATGAACTTGTAGTTGCATATGCAAATCACGTGAACATATTGTTAGAAATATATTTCCATCACAATTTATTTACATGCTGTTGAACGAGCGTGTGGAAAATTGTAAACAAACATGTCTGATGGTGTGAAAAGGTGCTACTCCAGTAGGTGCAGACAATAATAATACTAACATCGTGGTATCATAACAAAATCACGTAACATTTTAAAAATTAACTGATTCATATGTGCTATCAAGCAGTAGCATAGGTATATATTCGTACTATACATTCAAGAAATGTTGGTATGTGAAAATACGTACATGTAGCTGCTGCCGTGTTCCCGCTTGTAATAGCACACACAACTTTAAACACTTTATTTTTAATTCACCATAGATTTCATTGCCAATTCAAGATATTAAAAATACCACGAATGAAGTGTCGTAATTAAATTGATTAAAAAATTAATGAACAAAAAAAAATACTTGTTAATTAATCATGCAACGTATGTACAGCGCAATGTCGTTCGTTGGTACAAGACGTCGCTTCGGAAATGATCGTGCAGCCTCGGCCGGAACAACCAAAGAGTATCGTTGCGGGAGCCACTACGCTCTGCAGCAAGCACTGTGCGCTAGTTTGAATGCTGTACAGATACTCCACTCTTACATGCGTACACTCGACACATGATTTTTTTTTTAAAATGATTTAGAAAATGTAAATTTGTAAAAAAAATTTTTCAGTACGAAAATACTTTGTCTGGTGGCCTGGTGTTTATACTTACAAGGCATTTTTTGGTCGTGGGTGATATATATTTTATATTTTTAATTACTTGTGTTCAGAATTAGGGTTTTTATAGTTGCACAAATTCAGTACAGTTATGTTGTATTCCGCTAGCATATCATCAGATTCATATATATGGAAAAGTACTTTTAGCTACATGAAAGCGCACCAAAATGACTTACCGGTATGTAATAGATCACCGAAATTCAAGAGTGATACTGAAGTATCATCAAATATAAAGAAATGTAATATTTTAATTTTAAGAATTTCATTTAACTTTCGTTAATAAAACTGGTTTTATCTCAAAAAAATTTCATTTTCGTTTCACTTTAGTGAAATTGCATAAATTTCCTTTCGTTTTCGTTTCATGGGAAGTAAGTCATTTTCGCACAACCCTACAAACCATACAACCAAAAACTTGCAGAATAAAAAAATTACTTACCCCCACTGGTCGTAAGAATTGATGTCCCAGATCACACCTTGTACAAATATTTTGTGCTCGTAAATAGCTGAAAGAAAAAAATATATACAGTAAACTGAAGTGTGTCAATGCAATACAGATTTCACAATGTATAGAATTAGGACAAAGACACAATACACATGTGATAATAAACAAAAAATAGAAATGATACTACCACAATATACAGAACCCAGATTGATTAAAAGACCACATCTAATGAAAATAAACATCAATCCCTTAAGAAACTATGGATAGAGGCTCCTGTGTATTACCATACAGTGGAATCCCGTTACTACGAGAGTTCGTAACAGCATAAAAAATTGTCATAGTTACGAGTTGTCGTAAGAACCGAATGTTTATATAAACAAACAATTTTCTAGGTTATTGACATATGTGGGATAGGAATAATAACAGTACAGTTTATCTTGGCTAGTATCTCTGCTATTATAAAACAAGACTGCCAAAAACAATAGGCATGTGTTTATTAGGCGTAACATTCAATAATTTTATTTATTTCACGATTTTCATTAGCTTTTTGTTACCATTTTCACTTGCTACAGCACGGCAAAACGTAAGGTAAACAAAACAAAAATGGAAGTCTAGCGAGGCGGGGGAGGCGGCAACTAAAACAAACAGCACTGCCAGCTCACTTGTGATTGGCTGGAACGAAAAACACTGCACCAATAAGATCTTATGAATGCACTAACAAAAGACGCGCGGCTGTTCCGTATTACCCACTTTCTGAAGTAGCGAAGTCAAAGCAACAAGTACGAGTCCAGTTTATTTATCGATTCCAACATAAATTTCGCTAAAATGAAAACCTATCGTTAAGAAATCATAACACGTAACATATAAAAGCGGGACAAGAAGTTTATGAACTTACTCGGGTTACGCTGGGTAGTGTAAAACTTGAACTCCAGGCATTCAAAAAAAGTGATCCAAATGATGTTTCCTTTTCATGCGTTGCCATGATCGGGCAAATCTAACGTGTTCTACAAACAACTAGGTTAAGTTACGTAAACGTAACTTTTTAAATTAACTTCTTGCAGTATTACAAACAAAAAAGAATCATAATAAGTTTGAAACTGATTCTGCAATGCCATTCGTTATAATAAAACCAAGATAACGCAAGCGATGCTGTGTACTCGGTCCATGTGCCGCTTTCGTGCTGTACCAAGATGGCATCAATAACAACTGAGGTTGAGCAAGTCACTGCAACGTTGCCAGATGCAACTGCATTTCCAATGTTGCTGTATCTCGCGTTTTTAACTCTACCATGCTAAACGATGATTATCACATGCGGTTGTATTTATTATGTTTACTTGTAATTTAAGAAAAAAAATAATTTTGCGCGGTATTGTTGCTTGTGAATCTCTCATATCTACGAACGTGCTCATGACAATAGCACTCGTAATACCGAACATCTCGTAATATCCCATACCGCAGTCAGCCATGTCTCTTTGCCCGAGGAATCTGCTCTAAACAGCGAAACGTCGCAATACACGCTTTCGCGATTATGTGTCGTATTATTTGTGAGTGTATCTGTCAAGTACTAAATCGTGAGTACTTGTGCTTCTGTCTTTTGTACGTAGTGATAGCCTAGCGGCCTCTTCCTTTGTTTTACATAGACTTTGTCCAAAGCTACCCTCTCTCACAGTACATGTGTATCTTGGGTTCCAAGAAGACTTTCTTACTCTACATTTCCATCCCTGACTGCACCCACTAACAAATGAAGCGGAAAATGTGTGTGTGTTCTATCAACGAGTACTATCTGTAAGTACTTGTGCACCGTATTGTATTATTATTATTATTATGTAATTACAGTGATCTCTTAGTTTAAGGTCTTCCAGTTTAACAATTATCTCACTTTAACAACTGTATTTTTTGGTCCCGTGTAAAGTCCCAACGTACTTTTATCATTCGGTTTAAAAACTCTTTCGATTTAAGGACAATTTTTTTCAGTCCCTTGAGAGTCGTTAAACAGAGAGATTACTATACTAACAAATTAAATAGTATACATTGTACATTCATGAGAATAAATGGGGACCTGAATTACGAACCACGCTTGCTCCAAAATTTAAGAAATAAAAAAAAGATATTTTAACTATATTACTAACAATAGTAAAAGTATTGAATTTAAGATAAATATAAATGAGCACAAAAAAATTAACTTTTATTGCTATTTCTTAAATTTTTGAGTTAGCATGGTTTGGAATTCAGGTCCCCAAATGAACCCAATCTTAATTTTTTGGAAATATTTTATCCAACAGTAATTTCACATTTATTTCTGAAAATGTAACTTATAAATTGCAAGTGCTTTTTTATTTTACAATATAAAAACAGATAACGTGCAGTAAACCCTCGTTTTAGCGGACTGGTTGGAGGGAGGGAAATAAACAAGCTGATAGATAGATATGTAGCAGTGTGATAGCGTGGCAACGCAGCATGGATAGGCGAGGGGGAAGGTTTGTGCTGATGGCGGGAGTAGAAAGATAAGCATGCACCTTATCCTTATCCGCTTTTGGAGATAACCATTGGTTGGGGGGGGGGGGGGG
>PNEQ01000443.1:0-38783 GCA_003012365.1 Medauroidea extradentata
ATCTCTGGGCATAACAGATTCCGTACCTAAAATCATGCCTAGAAACATAATAGAACATGCTCTATTTTCTGTTAGTATTTCTGCTTCCATGTGTGACACACTCTAGCACTCTCCCTAGGGGCATATCTCTGGGCATAACAGATTCCGTACCTAAAATCATGCCTAGAAACATAATAGAACATGCTCTATTTTCTGTTAGCATTTCTGCTATGGCCAATCGCAACCACTTTGTGTTGGTCACATGACCATGTAATTTCAAGACTAATTCTATTCAAAATGGCTTCGACATTACAAAATAACGTGAATAAACTACCCTTATTAATTTATAAGCGTTGCTAGAAATCCATAACCACATAATTTAATTAGGTTTCGCAGCCAAGGTCCAGTCCAACATTTCCGTTTGTGTTTCTCATTATTTTTCACTAAAACTGAGCCCATACTCATTTAAATACAGGTTATGTTTTCTGTTACCAATCTAGGGATCGTGTGCGTATGAATATGAATATGCCGCTGCTGCGAATCTGTCATATGAACTTCTATACCCATGGGTGTAACAGAAGACAGCAGAAATTAGGCATCGTGTGAGGTGAGCATTAACAACACGATCTTAAGAGCTGATGATGGTGATGTAAGGTGAAGGGACAATAGGTCTATAACATTCATGTCCGAGCCGGGACTCGAACCCGGGGCCTAACCACTACGTTGAAGACCGGTTTAAGTGAGGAAGAGATTCACAGACCAAATTACGTAATTTAAATACGGCAATGAGTGTTTCACGCCAGTTAGCACACAGTTACGTCACTAAAGTGCTTGTTGAGCGCGACAAGCAGTAGTTAAATTCTTAAAACAACTTAATTGGAAATGCTAGAAGACTAATCATGCAGAACATTCTAACTTATATGACCTTGGGGGAAATTTTTCTTCACGAAGTTGAAATTCCGAAGGACGATTACAATTTTTTTTATGAATAGGAGGTTATTAATTTACTGACGACAGACACGTAGAACTATGTGACATTTTTCGGGAAATTGTTTAAATGTAATCTCCATATTGTGTAATTTGTTCTCTGATTATCTTTTAAGGTACTCGAGAAATAAAGGTTAGGAGAGTATTTTATTTGTAGTGAATCATCTACACTTACCAACGTCTATTGATTTGGTTTTTTTTTTATGAGGAATTCCAGTCAAAGATTACTTTCAAACATGTGTATGTTCAGCTTATTTTCATTATGTTCATAACTTCATTTGTATTGAGATGTTTAAATGTTTGTTGCAATGGGAGTTTACATTTATAATTTATTGGTTTATGGACATACGCCATTGCTCATGTTTTGCTGATCAAACCTGTGTTGGATGACAAATAACGAAAAACGAACAAGAACAAAAAAAAAAAAAAAAACGCACACAAAATGTTTTTTTTCCTTCTTTTTTGTGTGCGTTTTTTTTATTCTTGTTCGTTTTTCGTTATTTGTCATCCAACACAGGTTTGATCAGCAAAACATGAGCAATGGCGTATGTCCATAAACCAATAAATTCTAATTCATTTATATTGCTGAAATTTTATGCTTAGCAAAATAATTAAATCTCAATATTTCAAAACACCATTTTTGTGTAGGCTATGTACCCTTCTTCTAGAAAAATCCTCAGTTTGAAACTTGGTGTTCATATGCCTGTCGTGTCGCGGATACAAAATCCTCGATCATTTTCAGACTTGCGAAGATTTGTTTGAACAAGATCTGCTCTAGTTAGGGTCACCGCCTGCCTGATTGTTCAGGATTGATACAGTGATTCACATTTTCTTCCCAAAATGTTACACGTGTTTAAAACGCACTGTTCTACCGGACGAAAGCGTATTTCAGAGAAGGTTGTTGGTTACTATCAAGATATTACGCGCTGTAGGAACACTGTACTCCGGCTCTACATCATGGGAAAATAAGTTTATTTCGCACAGTTACAGCCCAGAATCCAGAATCCATATTGTTACAAACGTACCCAAGTCTCCTGCGCTAAACTTTGCTGCAGGTTTCCCAGCAATAAAACGATATGCTCACCGATTAAAATTCCATATTTCCAAAGACATGACGGAAACTCTTCGCATTTAGTTGTTGTCTTACTCGTAAGCAGTGGAATACTATATGCACGCGACATTGTCACCCATATTGCTCCTCATCTTCTGGAGCCCTCGTCAGGCAAAAAAAAAAAGTTCCCGGTACAATGCCCGCATCACTCGTATTTAATTACCATTAACTTCTTCCTAATTTATTTGTTGTACGCTTTATTTTAAACTAAAGTGATTATCCGAGTGTACAGTACTACAGTACTACCTTCCCTTGAATAGGTTGTTCGGGATGAAGAGAGCACTTTTAATTGAAACCCTAGTTCCTTTTTTCCTGTCATATAATTTATAGTTCCCTGTCACTGTTTAAGGTGTTCAAGTGCGATAAAATCACAATTTTATATATTTATGAAAGAGGGTTAGTTTAATAGACGATACTTGTGAGTACATTTTACTCGTACGATACAATTTTAGCTCTCATGGTTTTCTCATAACGGGGTGTCAAAGTCAAAATTGACATGTTCTGCTGCCAGTGAAAATCAACTGACCTATTTAAACAAAATAATTCACTGTAAACTTACATCCCATGAGCTATGCAATAAAATATTTAAAAAAAAAAAACCACAACGTAATCTTTTGAATTTAAAAAAAAAATCGCAGAACTACAGAAAAAAGTTGCAAATTCAGCAATTTTTTAAAAATACAAAAACAGATTGCAGAATTTTTTCAAATGTTTTATTACCTACCCCTTAGTATGTTATTTCACCGTGAATTATTTCACGTACGTAAGTCGCTTGGTTTTCACAACTTGCGTGGCAGCTTAACAAGCAAATATTTTACTTTGTCGCACCGTTATGAGAAAACTATGAGAGCTAAAATTGTATTGTAAGAGGAAACCACACTCACAAGAATCGTCTACAAAACTAACATTATTTCATATAAATATAAAATTATGACTTTATCGCACTTGAACATCCTTACTATGAACGAAGCAACCTATGCAATAATCAATGTGTTTAGATTGTAATAAACTCAAAAGTTAACATCTGAAGTTTTTATAAAAATAAATTATACCAACACTCACAATCAGAACGTCACCTGTCTCCCTGTCTGTTTCTCTCTCTCTCTCTCTCTCTCTCTCTCTCTCTCTCTCTCTCTCTCTCTGTATCTTAATCCAACATATCCTACACAAACCTAATATCTAATATAGCCCAAACATACTACGTCAGTAATTTAAACCTGACATACTCTTATCAAACCTGCTAGAACCGAACTTACTCATACTAAACCTACCCTTGCCTAATCTACACTCCTAACATACGCCTGTCTAACATACCCCTACCTTACGTATCCCTACTTGAAATATCGTTACTTTACCACCACTTACCAACCTACCAAAATTTGAAACCGCCCCCACATTATCTATCTTAACCTAAGCTTAAACCACCAAGGCGATCCGGGTTTGATTCCCGGCGGAGTCGGTCCCCGGATTTTCGCATGTGGAAATCGTGCCGGACGATGCCGCTGGTCGCCGGGTTTTCTCGGGGATCTCCCGTTTCCCCCGCCGTTCCATTCCGGTGCTGCCCTATACTCACTTCATGTCACCCCTCGCCAGTGCTGAAGACCTCGATGTTAAGCGCTGACCAAATTCTCTCACTCACTCACTAAGCTTAATCCGACTAGCCTACTTAACTTAAACTACCCAAACCACACCTAATTTGCTTTAACTTGGCTTAAGCTAACATACCTAAAAATTAATCTAATTATTTCAAACATTATTTAATCTAACGGACCCAAACTAATCATAACCCATACTGACAAAATCTTATCTAAAGTCAATTAACCTGACCACTATATCACATAACCCAACGTAACCTAACCCAACATAACCCAACCACAATGCAACCCAACATAAACACAGCTAAAAAAACCAACTCAATATAAACCAACTTAATACACCCCAACTCAACATCTAAATCAAACATATACATACCTTAACTAATTTGACGTAGTACGACCTAATCCAAACTAACAAAACGCCACATTACAAAACTTGATCCATCCCAAACCTTACCTAATCCAACCTTACCTAACTCACACGAATCCAATCGAACCTAACTCAAATTCACCAAACCCAACCTAACCATTTCTAATCTAAACCAATATAACATAACCAAACCTTACCTAACATAAACTAATAAATTAACCTAAATCCAACAAAACTTAACCCAACTTAACCTAACCAAACCTACCGTAATCCATCCTAACCTAACCCAACCTAACCTAACCAAACCTACCGTAATCCATCCTAACCTAACCCAACCTAACCTAACCCAACCTAACCTAACCCAACCTAACCTAACCCAATCCAACGTACCTAACCCAACCTAAACTAACCCAACATAACCTAACAAAACCCAACCTAACCTACTTTAATCCAATCTGAATTAACCACACCTAACCTAAACAAATCTAACAAAATCTTACCTATCCTAACCCAACCTAACCTAACACAACCTAATCCACCTTAACCTATTGATACTAGCCCAACCTTACCCAACTTAACCGAAAGTAACTCAACTATCTTAACCTAACCTTTATTACTTTTCCTGACTTATCTCGACTTTCCTGACTTTTCCTGGCCGAACCTGACTATTGAATTTTTCAAATATTTAATGACTTTACCTGACTTTACCAAACCTTTCTTTGTTCTTAACCATGTCTGACATGTCCATAATTTCTTAACTTTTCCCGACTTAACTTGAGCTTCCTAATATTTCCTGACCAAAACTGACTTTTCCAGACTTTCTTGACTTTCCTTAACTTTCCTGATTAATTTTGACTTGCAAGGAATTTCATGACTTTTCCTGACATTTCTTGACTTTCCGACTTTTCCTGACCAATCATAACTTTTCCAGACTCTTCTATCCTTACATGATTGAGCTTGACTTTTTAATTTTTATGACTTTTACTATTTTTGTAACCGAACTGAACATTTACTTACCAAACAGTATTTTGCTGGACTTCTGAATTTTTCTGACCTAACCTGTTTTTTTCTGACTTGAAAACTAATCTGTTTTTTCTTGACTTTTCATAACCATACCTCTACTAAGCAAACCAAACCTGAAAACCTAACTAAAATAAACACAAATATATCATAACCTTAATATAACCTAATTTTCACCTAACCTAGCCCTACCTTATTCAACCTGACCTTTCCCAAACCAATTTAACCTAAACTAACCTAACTTAACAGCATCCAACCAAACATAACTTCTTAAACTTAACCCAGTGTAATATAACCTAACTCAATGTAACCTAACCCTAAGTATCCTAATCTAAACCAAGCTAACTTAACCCAAAAAATCCTAAACTTAAGCTAATCTAACCCAACCGAAAATAAAACCTACATATTCAAATCTAACCTAACCAAACCTAAACTAACACTACTAAACCTAATTACAACAAAACCTAACCCAACCTAACCGAAAACCTACCTAACTCAACCTAACCCAATCTAATCTAACCAGATATAACCTAACACAACTTAACCAATCTCAACCTAACCCAACATAACCAAATCAAACCAACATACCCAAACAAAACGTAACCCACCCCAACCTAACCTAAAAGAAACATATCACAAATGACATAATCAAACCTAACATAATCCATCCTTATTCAAACTTATCTAACCCATCCTAACCTAAACCAAAATAACATAACCCAAACTACCTTAACCTAACATAACCTATTACATCAAACCTAATCCAACCTAAACTTATTCAACCTAATTAAATCTACACTAGCCGAACCTAATCATATCTTACAACCCTAAACAAACCTAATCAAACCTAACCTAAACTAACTCAGCCTAATCTAAACCAGCATCCATAACAAAACCTAACCCAACCTTATCTAACCTAACCAAGTTAACATAACCCAGCCTAACCTAACCCAATCTGATGTAACACAACCTAACTTACTAACCTAATCCAACCTGAGTGTGACTTAACTTAAACCAACATACGCCAATATTATTGACTATTACTGACTTTTCTTATGTATCTGATGTTTCCTAATCAAACCTGAATTTTACAGATTTTCTTGACTTTTTCATACTTAAGCTAATGGTTTTTTAAACTTTTCTGATTAAAACTGGATTTTCCAGTCTTTCCTGGCTAATTGAACATTTTCTGACTTTTCTGAACTCATTGTTAACTTTTAACGACTTTCCTGGCATATTTTTTACTTTCCTAACTGTTCTTATATGCTTAAGTCAACCTTATCTTAACTAACCTAACCTAAAGTAACAAAACCTCAGAAAAACTAACTTAACCCTAACCTAACGCTCATCTAATCCAAACTAACCATCTAACCCAATCTAATTTTCCCCATACTAACATTACCCAAACTAACACAACCCAACCAAACCTTACCCAACCTAACCTAGCCCAACCTAACCCAACATACTCTAACTCAACTTAACCTAACCCAACATAACCTAACCCAATCTAACACAATCTAATCTAACCCAAACCAACCTAAACCGAACTTAACCTAACCACACCTAACGTAACCCAACCTAGCATAACCAAATCTCACACAACATAACCCAACCTAACCTAGCCCAACTTAACCTAATTGATCTTAATCTAATCCAACCTGACTAAACTAATCTAACCCAACTTTTTTTGCTTTTCGTGCTTTTTCTCAACTTTCCTGATTTTTCCTGACCGAACATGACTTTTACAGACACTTCTTAATTTTTCTGACTTACCCAGACTATTCTTGACGTTTTTTTTATCGAACATGAATTTTCCAGGCTTGTATGACTTATTTGACATTTCCTGAATTTTCTTAACTATCTTCTTTACTGTTAATGATATTGCTGACTTTGTCTGACATTTCTTGATTTTCCTTAATTGATTGACTTTTCCAAGTATTTGTTGACAATTCCTGACCTTACAAGATTTTGCTGACTTTTTGGCAGAATCTGACATTTTAAGGCGTCCTTAATTTTTTCTTGCCTAACCTGAATTTGCTTAACTTTCCTGAGTGAACCTGACTTCCAGTTTTTCTGACTTTCTTTACTTTTATACTTTTCTTGACTTTGCCTGTCTTTTCCCGACTTGTCTCGAATTTCTTATATTTCCTGACCGAACTTGACTTTTCTAAACTTTTGTGACTTTTCCTACTTTTTAAACATAGCAAGACATTTCCTTGCCAAACCTGACTACTATACTTTTCCTGACTTTCCCTGATCTAACGTGACTTTTCCTGTGATTTCTAAACTCACATGTTTTTTCCTGACTTTCCTAACTTAACCTAACTTTGACTCACCAGTTTCTGTCCCAAAGCGATATCGTGAAAGGTGCTTGAGCACCGTAAATAATTCAACATCAACATGTAAATCACTGTCCTTTGTCACGACGGGGCTTCCTCGTAGGCAGCAGCCTTAAGGAATGCGTGTTGTGGGAGTAGCTTGTAAAAGGATGAAGGCAGAGTAGAGAGGGAGGCAGACAGCAGATGGCAGGCAGGCGCGAGGTAGTGAAGGTCGCGGGTTCTGCTCCGCCCTGCACGACAACGACATTTACCGCTGGACAATGCCTGCTTGCCCAATCCGCGCGCTTTCCCGCTGATCTATACCCCCTCCCCCTTCTTACACCGCTCCCCCCTACTCCCACGAGAGTGTTGCGATATCTCGATACATCGACCATGACGCGAGCTGTAATGCGACCGTCTGTGGGTGAACATATTTTGAGCTTTCCAGGCCTATAGGTCGTTCGGGATAAAGTGAGCACTAAAAATGTAACCTTTGAAAATTATCACTAACCGTTACTGCATGTAAATCACCGTTACCTATAGTTGCCTTACTGCTTGTATGGTTGGCAGCGAAATAACAAACATAGTTCCGTGTATTTTTCTATTTAAATGCAACAATACTGAAACAAAATAAACCGAAATCGACATAATTGTATTTTATGTAACTAATAATTTATTTTAATCAATGTATACGTGTAACTGCCGACTTCACAATTTATCTCACACGCGCAAACATCAAGTGATGTGTCCAGAGAGGTTACACATTTCCCGTCGTTAGCCATTACGCGCGGAAAGATACGAATTGGTCTGAAAATAGAACTTTAGCAGGGCTTTCTTGAGTGCTCACTGTATCCCGAACCGCTTATAGAAGTGTAGTAGCGGTAAGGTTGGCACAACAGTCCTAACCTCTAGTTCTGGCCTCTAGGAGCAAGTCACTGAACTGCCGTGCTGTCTTCTAGTCGACAACTAGACTCTAGGAGACATTCAGTGCTGGCCCTAACATTTTATTATGTAATATTAATTATTAAGGCCTTGTTACGAGTTTTGTAGTGATTTCGAAAATATTTTTTTATTGCTACCTAATACTCCTATTAAAATTTCGCTCCACAGTTTTGACACTTATACGTCATAATTTGTAGCTGAATTTTTTTATAGAAATGTACTGAACGGTATTTTAGATGTATTCGCCCAAAGTACAGCGTTTTTTGTTGTGAAAATAATTAAAAATGAAGCTAAATATTTTCTTACTGGCGAATAGTACGTTATTTTTAAAAACGCATCCACAGTATTATGCATCGTGTGACAGCACATTGACTCAAATTTTTTCAAAGCTTTTGGTTAAAAATATTTGAGTTATTGTCACCAGTCCGAAAAAACTCGGGAACAAGCCCTTAACGAGTCCTGTACATGCATATACCTTTTAACAGCTCTTGCGCCAGTATTTTCGTACCTAGAGAGTACCACAAATATACATATTTTCGGTGGCTGGAAAAGGAAACCTTACAACATATGGAGGTCTTGAAATATATAAACACACATGTAACGTTATTTAAACACCGTTCCTAAGCAGACATAACTTACGTACGCTGAGCCATTTTGGACTTCCAACGCTCAAAATACGCTCACTCAGGCGACCAACTTAAGAGTGCGTGGTAGATAAATATACATTGAAAACATAAATTGATTTCTATGCTTTTTTTGAAGCCAGTATGGATAAAATACTCAATGACAATCCTACATAATGGTATTTGCCAACTTTGTGAGTAAATATTTACCCAAAATTACTAATTCGTTACGCGTGATCTCTTGTGCCGCAGTTAAATGCACGAGGTTCCGGCGTCAGAGATTGTGCCTCATAAGTTCGTAACACTGGAAACAATTTTGTTTAATACGTTGGCTAAAACTATTGTCTAGGATTGCTATTGTTAAATTTTCGCAAATTGGCTTCAAGAAACCTACAGTTATAGATTAATGCTTTTAGCGTGGTACACGTACTAAACAAACTTGTTTCCAGTGTTACGAACTTCTGAGGCACAATCTTTGACGCCGGAACCTCGTGCATTGAAATGCGGCGCAAGAGATCACGCGTAACGTATTAGTAATTGTGGATAAATATTTACTCATATAGTTGGCAAATACTATTATATAGGATTGTCATTGAGTATTTTATCCATATTGGCTTCGAAAAAAACCTAAGAATCAATTGATGTTTTCAGCGTTTATTTATCTACTCTTAAATCCAAACACATGTACGGTACGTTGTGTTATTGTCCTAGAATATTTTGCACATCTTGGAGAGGACTAGGTTAAATGTAGTAAGATAACAAACTGCCTGCACAACCGTCGTTGTACGCCGTCGCAGTGCAACCAACAAGCAACTGCCATGACAAGACTGTGAACCCTGTTACCAAAGAAGGCCTCAAACCTGGGTTATCTGTGTTGGTGATGAGTGCAATTTTTTAAATGTATATATTTTAAAAATTTTCTGATTTGGTTGTCCTTGTTTTATTAGACTTTATTAACATTTTTGGGACTTTGTGTTGTGTATGTAGGCTACCCTGTTGACTAAAGCATACTCTGCTTATTTGTTTTTTACTATATTTAGCAGTGTCGGCTCGAGTGTTGTTGGCAAGTGGGGCACAAGTTGGCGAGGACTGTACACTCGTGTGAACGTACAACAATGACCATGTAATCTGCACTGTCTACTTGTTGTGTTGTGAGCAGCCAGTAATAAGCGGCAGCGTGTCAGTGGCTGTAGCGTCAACTAGCTCACAACCATATACAGTTCTCTGCAACTTGCGCCCTACCTGCCAACAACTCTAGAGCCGCCACTGATATTTACTTTTCTTTGACAGATATCTACATCGCAGCGGAGCGTGTCCAAAAAACTAAATCCAATTATGCACTCCCATTGCTAGAGCCACGATTTTATAGCGAAAATATTTTTGCAACGTTTGGTTTCAATGTGCACATGTGCAGCTCCGCTATGTATCGTCTGTGATTGGATCATTTTACTCTCACTTGCCTTGGCAGATTACAGACGTACGGAGTCACAATAATGTTATTCTGATTGGTGCAGTCAAATGAGAGACACGCCTGAACAAAGACACGCTGCTAATAACCATGCCGATGTGCTCGTGATAGGCAAAAATATTTTCGCGACAAAATCGTGGCCCTGAGGACATTGCACAAGTCTTTGACAGATCACGTGCTCAGTTGTACTAGTGGCGTGTGTGTGTTAGGAGAGGGTAGACACACGACCCACATACCAGCAGGTGTGGGTGAACATATATACGTGTAGACAGCTCAGTTGTACAAGTGTCCTTGGAGCACACACGACAGTTGTCACGTGACATGCTTGCTCCCAGTCGCACGTGAGCCAACCAACCAGGTCAGACACGACACGCTGTCCCGTCCACAACACTGCAACACTTGAACAAGCTCCAGTAATGATTCTATAACTGTTTCTCTGATCCTGAAATAAAGCTGTCTTACAAGTATTCTGCAGTCAACTGGAAACAACGTGATAAGATAGCATGCACACTGCAGCTCTACTTCATCAAGATTGCCTAGGGCCTTATGTAACACTATAGCCTTATAGGCCCAGTAGGCCCCAGCCCAGAACGCAGTACTCACGCCGAGAGAAAAATCTGTAGGAAGTCTTCCTTGCAAAATAATTTCGTAGTGACCACTAAAAAAAATTTTGTTGTGCCCACAAATTTTTAGCGGTCACAACTAAAAGTTTTTATGGTGAAGCTACCACAAAATACTTTTCTTTCGTGTACACGATCACAATTTACAAAAAAAAAAAAAAAAAAAAAGTACTTTAATCTGAAATATTATTCCTTTAATTCGGAGAGGAGAAAACCTGACTAATATACAGGAACCCCGAATTTTCGCGAAAATAGCTATGTACTAAGTTGTTTCAAATATCTTATGTGCGAACCTTCAACTATTGCTTAGATGTTTCAAATGGGTATGGAATCCTACCACCCTGGATTTATCCGTTTATTCTCGATAATCTATGTTCCAGTTGACGTATAAAAATTGTTATCATGGCAGGACATATATACAAACTTAATCGATTTTCTGAAATTGTTAGAACAATAATATATCTATTATTTTACGATGGGAAGTTCGCCCGTATCGAATGAGTCGCCACGTCATTTCACATCTGTATTACTGTATAGTCTGTGCCCCATATTTTACTGACATTTACAACAGGACTTACATACGTGTCTATGGAATCCTGGAGAATAACATAGCATGAATCACTGTAACAGAGAGTAAAGAGATTTTGGTGAACACTTAGGGCCGATATTATAAACCTCTTTCGAATGAGAACCAACTGCTATCCCCATAGAGCAAGTATTGGTGAGCAGTTGGTTGTCATTTGAAAGAGGTTTATAGATACGGCCCTTAACATGTACATTTTAAGCTCTGGTGAGGGGTGACATGATGTATGGAGCATCACAAGACTGAAGGGGCGAAGGAAACTGAAGAACTCCGAGAAAGGCCGTCGACCAACGCATCGAGCGGTGCAATTCCCACATGTTCAAATCCTGGAATCGCAACAGGACCGCCTTTATGGGGCGGGAGGGGGAGAAGCGAGTACTCTACCTCCTGCGCCACTGCAGTCCCCTACGACACAGAAGAGGGAACGCGTAGTGCTGTGGAAACTGGAGAGTCCCGAGAAAACCCTCTGACCACGGCATTGTCTACAACGTCTCCCAAATGCGGTAAACTTGAATCCGACCTCGAGAATAATCCAACATGGATTGCATATAATTAGGGCCACGATTTGTCGCGAAAATATTTTTGCCCCACTTTGGTTTACTGTCTCGCGTGCACATCTCCGGTCTGCTTCATGGTTATTGGCAGCATGTCTGTGTGAAGAGCCGTATCTTATTTGACTGAGGCAATTACAGTAACATTCCTGCAACACCACACGTCTGTGATTTGCCGGTGGAATACCAAGGCTGGAGAGAGTTGAAATATCCAATCACTGACCACGAAGCAGAACTGCAATTGTGCTCATGAGGCACCGAAACAAAGTGAGGCAACATAATTTTCGCGAAAAATAGGATCCCTACATATTGGTGTTATTATTTGATGATAAAGTTCACTGAAATATACATAGTCGAGCACAATCTGTGATTGTGTTGCTCACCAGTAGAGACAGGAAATATTCACTGATATGCGGGCTAGCCTCTAAGAATATATATTTACTGGAGTAGACAACACTTGCTCATTGGCTGCTCAGTGACACTGTGGTACAACTATATTGTACATACATGTAGTGGTTTCTTAATTATCGGCCCAGCGCCTTGAAGGAAATAACAAAAAAAAAAAAAAAAAGTCAATAGGCAGTCGCGATAAGCGACATGAACTTAAATTTTTTCGAGACGAGCTTGTGTCTGAAAAGAAAAGCGAATTTTTTTAGGTCTACACTCATAAGTGTTTATATGACCTCATTTACGTTTTTGACTGGTATACGTGCTACTAGTCTCTCTACCGTGGAACTAGTGATTATTTTAAGAGACCTGGAAATGTGGCGGGTTCAACTAGGTGCTGGCTAGACTGCACAGTCCTGTATACACTATGTCTTCAGCTTCTTGTATATTGGCTACTGCTGCAGTGAGTGTACAGTTGTACATATAACATAGTATCTGGGAGTCAGAGATAGTTTTCAAGCAGGTCTGATATTAGTATCTCAGTCCTCAAGGATGAGTTTAAGTAACCCAGACCAAATAACGAAGTAATTAACCCGTACAGGAGTTTGAAATATAATTTTTTCTCAAATAAACTCGTGAGACTTCCGAGGTCTAATTATTAGCGACTGGAAATTTTCGCGAATTCAATGACATGTAGGCTAGAATCCATTATATTAAGCATACTCAAGCCCCGTCTATTCGTTCATTGCTGTTCCACTGAGTAGCAGCTATAGTTGACTAATAGTCGGGGTTTGAGTATACATAGTACAATGGATTCTAGCCTACAGGTAATAGAATTGTCGAAATTTTCCAGCCTCTACTAATTATTATCTCAAGGTGTTCCCCTCTGCAATCCACGACATTGTAGGCCATCGAAAGACATCGAGCGAGCGAGCCAACACTTGCAGTCTAGTCTGTTGTCTGAAATTAAACGTGAAATTCGCAGGTCTCCACATATCAGTCATTTATCTGTAGAGCCGGGAAATATTCGTCTGTTCACTGCCCAGTAGGCTAGCCTCCAAGAATGTATGTTTCCTCAAGCAGACAGCAGCTGCTCATTGGTTGCTCGCTTCCATGGTAAAATGGGCATGTGATTAGTTACATTTTTGTTATTGGCTCAGTGACTTCCAGAAGGTGTCAGATAAGTCAAGGGACAATTGCGAATGTGACACGAACGTGCAGTTGCTGGAATTATATCTCGGAAAGGAAACGCGAGTATTTCAGGGCCCTATATGTATGTCTAGCTTGCGGGGTAATCTTTGCACGGAATTCAGCTGTCCCTGGCTACAATAGACAAGGTAGTGTATTGAAATGGAAAGGCTTCGTGCGGTACACAAAGGCAGCACTTGCGCGGTTTTGAAAGGAAGCCAGGCATTGACTTGGAGGTGTGCCTCATACACGGTGCAGAGTCGACTCGACAGAGAGCGGTGACCTTGAAGTGAAGCTATGGTAATGTGGCTGCTACAGTCGGCGAGACAATGCAGGTACCGCCCCTGGCAGGGCGTCATCTCGGACCTGGTGCGGCGTCTCTGAGGGGCGCGGCTCTCACATGCTGCATCTAATGTTGCATCCTGCATTCCTGCATCAACTGTCCAACAACACACCTGCTACTCAACGGTTAAGACTTAAAACATGTTTATATTGCATTGCATGGTTGCCGAAGTAAACCAAATTGTGTTTTACGCGGCGCCGCATCTAGAAGGAACAGAAGGGATGTATGCCCCGAGCCTCACATTCTAAGGGGTCACACATTTTGCATTAAAATTATTACAGATGATGGTTTATCGCGGGAAAACTTGACGGTTTGCTGAGTTTCAACACACGTTTAGCTCAGGGGCGTCATTTCAGGTTTTTCTAGGGGGGGGGGGGGCAAGATTTTGTTTTCTGGCGACGGTGACCTTGTTGCATCTTTTTTATTAATTAAGCATGTATAAATTATATACTTTAATAATACAACTTCAGTTTTATGTCCTTAAGTTAGCATTATTTACATTAAAAAATACAAAAAATATATTTATACACATAAAATTCTAAATCCAGCCTCCCTCCCCCCCTGTAGCCCCAAATGACGCCCCTGGTTCAGCTTATGAAGAGATTTCTGGCTTTCCTTTGTACGTGGAGCTGTTACCCTATTGGACTGAGCCTACAAGAACCCCTATATTGTAATATTTGATACCTGTTGTTGGTCTGTAGACAGCTACGTTGTGTCAGACGTACATCGCCCAATCAAACATCTCGCAAGAAACTATAGTGTTTTCAAGGGTATGTTGGCACAAATCATTTTCGCGATGAACCATCATCTCTAGTTATATAGCTAGAGACACTGGAAGATATCGAAAATGTTTAAACTAGTCTTCAATAAACAGTAGTATATTAACCGTGGCACGTGTGAACAGCTTAGGGACAAACCTCACACGCTGTGTGTCCAAGCTGTGCAGTTCTAACTGGGTTTGTTGTAGAGAGAAACTATGATACAAATAAACGATAGCCAATGTTGATACGAAACATTCAGTGTTATATACATCACGTTGCAGCCTAGCAAACAGTCAACTATTCCCGCGATGTACCATCATCTCTAGTTAGAGCATGTTTTTAACTCTCAGCGTCTGGAGGTTCTACGAGCAAATCACAGACGAGTAGTGACGCAGTAACCTTGCTCTGATTGGTGCATAGTCAAATGAGTCATGCCTCTGGAATGTTTTCTCTGCTAATAAACTAGAAGCGTGTACGTAAGTTGGCTCACAATTTTTTCCACCAATAACCAGTGGCTTTAAGTTTATACAAGCGTGAGTTGTGTGTGGAATTATCTCTGCAAAATTATGATGTAGTCACCACAAAATAGTTTTGCGCAAGCCACAATATTTTAGTGGTGTGAACAAAATGTTTTTTGTGGCGTCCATAAAATAAATTTTGCAAGGTAAATACGCACAAAATATTTTGTAGATGACATAAAATACTATTCCTCGTACTACAGACATCAGCGTGTAAGAGGCAAGGAGCAGTTCGTTCATCGCACCTCTGTAACATGAAATTCTCAATTGGTAGGGATTCCAGTATTTCACGAAAATTATTTTGCCCCACTTTGTTTCAATGTCTTACGTGCACATCTGCAGTTCTGCTTCGTGGTCAGTGATTGGATATTTTAACTGTCACCAGCCTTGGTGTTCTACCAGCACATCACATACGTGCGGTGTTGCAGGAACGTTATTGTAATTGGCTCACGCTGCCAATAACCATGAAGCAGAATCACAGATGTGCACGTAAAGCACTGAAACAAACTGGGGCGAAAATCTTTTCACGAGAAGTTCGTGGTCTTACTCATAGGCGGCGTGTTTTTGTGGAAAGAGGTTTCTCATCTGTACCAATCAGAGTAAGGTTTCTACGATGCCACACATGATATGCGATGAAATGTGACAGCAGAAAACACGCAATCACTGACCATGAGGAAGAGTTGAAGATGTGCTCATGCAGTAAGGGTTTGAAACAAGCTGGGTAAATATTCTTTCCACCAAGATGGACAAGAAGTGAATAGCGTGGGTCGTAGAAGGAAGTGTGTAACCACGGCAGTGTAATGTAAGACAAGACAGTCTCAGAGGAACCTCAACTACCAGAGGTGGATGAGCCAAGCAAGGCGGCAGACAGACATCATGAGCAGGAGAGAGGTCCACCCATATTACCACACAACCACGTGCCAGGGTCATCCACATTACTGGCGACATAGGGTCTATGTGCTGCTGCTGCCTGGCCGCGTCGACGCCCTTACAACCATACACGACCCTCTTCACATGTTGCGTACACCTACCACGCTGAGAGTGCTGCACTGACAACGTACCGTAAAATGGGGTGCGTAGAGACGTCGTGGCGAATAGGGACAGAATTTGAACCAGATTCCTAGCGTAGACTTTTATCTTAAATCAAATTATATTTTAATACAAATTCTCTTTGTAAAATTATTAACTTGCCAACTTTAAGAACAACTCTGGTTTTAAAATTGTGTACTGGAACTTTTGATATGAAATTTTGTCCTTATACACCCCAACGTCCCTATTCACCTCATTTGACGGTACAGTTGTTATAGAGCGTCCCAACCTTAGATTGCAGTACAGGGCTTATGGCACGCGCTGTTGCCACATCGCAACCAAGTTACGAAGTTCGGAAGATGTACTACTTCGTAATTTTCAGTTTTAAAATCGTATGTTTTTGTATTTTCCTAATTGATATTACAATTTGTATAACATCGCGCTTCAAAATATGTTATTAATTATATTTTATAGTATTTTAAAATAAGAAACAATTCATACACACAGCAGATAAGAATTCACTAGACGAATAATAATAAGCCCTTTATAAGGATACAATAATTATCACATTAATTTTAATTATTATAGTTACTGCTAACATAACGAAATATTTATTCCATTTAAATAGCGTCTGTTTAAAGACAAAAATTTTGTTGGGGTAATGCAGATTATTATGAAATCGATCATTCAAAACCAATGTCGTGTGGGAACGGGAAAATTTGTCTTTTTCATCGCTTGTTTAGTCTGCTAAGAACAGATTTAAAGAGGAAGAGGGGGACGTTTATACATCCAAATCTCCTGCTGTTACCCTTCTCCCTTCCCTCCATTTCATCCTTCTTTAGTGACCTCCATACAAGTCAAAAGGCACTTACGAAAATTTAAAAAAAAAGTACGGATAGTAGTTATTTTTTGATAGGTAATATTACCATTTTACTGACAATTATTCTGAAAACTTAACTGTTAGGTATAAAAACTATAATACTATAATTGCAAAATCATTCAATAAAACTTTCGCAAGAAAGGCTAATGGGGTCCTGACCTCCCTCTTTTTTTCCTTACGAAAACTATATAATTAGCAACATATTGTATCTTGAAATCCAAATTCCCCTGGGGGCGTGCCCACGGACCGCCTACTTTATTGAAAAAGGGGTTAGGGTAATAGGTGTTACTTCTTAACATTTGTAGTTTTGGAACTCCCCTCATACCCCAAACACGAATCCTAGTCCTAACTGCCCTTCCCCCTCCCGAACAAAAATTCTGGTCGCGCCACACTACGAGTGCATTTCTTCTCTGACAACTCTACTGGCACACTGTTTTGTGGCCTGATGTGCACTGTCATTCGGTTTCCAGCACGTTCTACGCTGTCAACATCGATTTGTCATCATTCACTTATTTGTGACTAGTCTGTTAAAACAACGCTTAATTCTCGCGTCTCCGCTCATTCGGTAGGTTAGTGCATTGTTCCACTACAGTTAAATACCTAATTATGTTTCTGGATTGAAATTTGCCAGCTGTCAAAAAAGCGCTCTCGATCGTTAGACATAATAAACAGTTATGTAGATATTCGAAGCTACGTCACCGTGTCCGCACAAATTATCCAGGTTTTGATGGATGACATGCAAGCAAATTTTTGCTCTGCCCAGACAACACGGGTGTTATTTTTTTGTGAACTCCACCTTACTTCAACTACGGTACTTGCTATAACTGTGATCAGGGCCGAATCTAGGTGACGACGGGGAGGGGGGGACATGTGAGGCATGTGCCCTGGGCGGCAAATCTTGTAGTTTCAAATTACAACTGCTCAAAAAATTTGAAAAAATAGATAATGGAGTGGGAGGGATTGGGGAAAAAAAGTACTTTTGCCTCCCGGAGGAAAATCTGTAGATCCGGCCCTGATTATGGTGTCGGAGAAGCGAATCGCCGAAAACTAGAGAAAGCATTTTCCCTGAGTGAAGGAAGTTATTTTTTTGTCGCATTCTGGAGAAACTGTCTGGTCTACGAATTCGTCAGATCTACGAACAATTCCCCTTTACACTTTACACAAACTGTACACATCGCCTATTTTCACCATTGTTCGATCCTATTGGTTCCTTATAAATCATTCTTCTCGTTGGCGGGCAAATTAAATTTGAGCAAGCTTTTTCATTGGCCAACATATATTCTTAAATGGCTGCCATCTTCTTTCCCCGCCCATCACAAAGAGAAGAAAATAATATTTTTTGTTCACGTGACGAGGGCGTAGACAAGACAAAAAGCGCTTATGAAATTTCACTCCGAGGAGTAGAGTAAGTTATCTCAGTTACGTGATCAAGTTTTGTATATTACCAGGGTTTTATGAACGCCTGAAACGCTATTCAAGGTTTTAGACGGCGAGAATCACAAAAAAAAAAAAAAAAAAAAAAAAACCTACGTATTTTCTGCATGACAAATATTTTGTTAAATGCTATGACCACAGTGTATTCCTTACACATTATTTTAATTATATTGAAATACTATACTAATTTTAGTAGCTGATCGAGAGGCCATTACTTGAAATTTCGAATATACGAGTGAATTTCACAAGGGTTAAATTTCGAACGCACCAAACTTTCAATTTTGGATGATATACCCTACCCTCGAGAATTATCACAATCGCCCGTAGAGCCGAGTGTTGCAGCCTGGAACTTATTGTCAGCTCTACTGTAGAGCGGCAATGTCGACAGTTCTCCGAGCTTGTCGCAGTAATCACGACTTTCTCGCAATGTTTATTTACTCCTCGAGTTACTCGGCCGTGTTCACGACTTACATCAGCATCACTTCCTCTTCCTCACACCACATCACGTGCTTCGTCTCACACTCAGCTGTTTTCATCTAGCCACACCGGAAAACTGTTTAGCTTGCTGACATAACAGAACAAAAACCTTCCTTATACCTAGAGACTTATGACTTTCGTGTAAATATTTCTGCATCAGCTGGTTTCAATGTCCAACGTACACACCTGCTGTTCTGCTCCTAGGTTGTTGGCAGCTATTCTTTATGGAAATACGTTTCTCATTTGACTGTACCAATCCGTATAAAGAAACTTCGGTACCACACGCGTGTCACGTGTAGCGACCCCTAATTTTCGTGAAAAGAATTTTGCCCCACTTTGTTTCGGTGCCTTACGTGGACATCTGCAGTTCTGCTTCGTGGTCAGTGATTGGATATTTTAACTATCACGAACCTTATTCTACCGGCAATTCACAGACGTGTGGTGTTGTTGCAAGAAACGTTATTGTAATTGGCTCAGCCAATTGAGATACGGCTCTTCACATAGACTCGCTGACAATAACCATGAAATAGAACTGCCGATGTGCACGTGAGTCACTGAAACAAACTGTGGCAAAAACCTTTTCGCGGAAAAATCGTGGCCTATACATGAGCTGTGAACTAAGATAAGGTCCAATCCCGAAGTAGACAGCTTTACAGTTGTTTGGATTCCAGCTTGAGCCTTAATCAACCGCAATTTTTTTCAGTTGTCCAGTGATATTAGATTTAATAACAATTCCTGGAAAGTTTCCGTTTTGAATTATAGAGCATTATAATTTATTGTTCGCGTGAAGCCGAAAAGAATAAAACGTTCATTTTGTTGTGTCGTTATAAAAATAGTAATCCAACGGTGATGGTTGTCCCTGATTCGTTATTTTGTCTACACGCCGACGAATCAGGGACAACCATGGCCGTTGGAGAGCTAAAAAAAAAGTGTTAAAATGACCCTTCTTGACAGCGTTGCCAGATTTATGGCCGCGGCCATCTACTAATGATTAGAGACATGAACTTTTCGCTAAAAGAAATTTGCCTCACTTTGTATCAGTGACTTGTGTGCACGTCTGCAGACTTGCTTCACGGTCAGAGATGGGATGTTTTGACATTCGTGTGTCGTGGGGTTTTACACGCAAATCACAGACGTGTGGTGTTACAGTAACCTTATTGTAATTGGTACAGTCAAATGAGAAACGTCACAGTTCAAAGGCACGCTGCCAATATATGTGAAGCAGAACTGCAGACGTGCACATAGGGCACTGGAACAAAGTGGGGCAAAATTCTTTTCGCGAAAAATTCATGTCTCTTCTAATGATGACTAGAGCCACGATTTTATGGCGAAAAGAGTCACTGAAACAAAGTGTGGCAAAAATATTTTCGCGACAAAATCGTGGCCCTAGTGATGGCTTTGATTAAGAGGATTCTTCGAGATGTAGTCTGACGCTATATGAGTGCCTCGTGCAAGTCTTCAGTGCGCAATAGTTGATCTGCCGCGCGACCCCAAGTCCCGAGTAAACTCGTTGTGTTCCAATTACAGCAGATTCAAACAATGACTAGAGAAGATTATTTATCGCGAGAATGTTTTCTGCCAGCGTATTCTGCAAATCAGTGTATCGTCCTGCGTCATGTATTATTGGCCGGTGGTTTTGTGGCATAGTCTAGTTGTTTACAGACGAATCACAGACGTCCAGAAGTAGTGCACCAGAGTTATCATTGGCCCAGTCAAATAGGGACTCGCCAGTAACGAAATAAGCGTAAGAAATGAATATATTACATTGAAGCCTAGCAAACAGTCAACGTTTCCCGCGATAAATCACCTTCTCTAACAATGACACAATTCTAGGAAGCCATGATCATCGCAATAATATTTTTGCGCCACTTTACTTCAGGGCCTTGTATGCGCACATCTGTAGCTATGATTCGTGGTAATGGACGACTTGAAGTACACGCCCCCTGACGTCACATCGCAGGGGAAATACTGTGGGAAACAAAGCTTGTTTACAAACATGCTGATTTGTTAGTTGGTAATTGCGGAAAGCAAAAATGTTGCGCATTCATAGATTTGCACGCAAGGGTAAAAAATATTAGTTTCAATTTCGTGGTTAAGATACGCAAATACATAAGATTAATGTTTATCTGAAAAAGCGGTAAATTCCAAACAAATAATCACTTTTCTTGACGTACATCTCATCCGGGACATGTGAAGCCAAACAGCTAAATGAAGGTTATGTTCGGCTGCAGTATCCATGGAGATAGGAATTGTTTCCCACACCTGACTGAAGCTCCGCCTATTTTCAAGTCGTCCATTGGTAACGTGTCTTTGTATAGAGGCGTCGCTTATTCGACTGTGCCAATCAGAACACGGTTATTGCGACAACACGTCTGTGATTGGACTGTACCCAAGACGCTGAGAGTTACAAACATCCAATCACTGATCACGAAACAGAACCGCAGGTGTAGGGCATTGAAACAAAGTGGTGCCAACATATTTTCTCGATAATCAGGCGTCCCTAAGATTTACAGCAAACTGTAGGCAAATTGTTCAGCCGTAGTTCCAAAGAAATATTTTCCAGTTTTCCTTTTTAATTTCAGGTAACGTATCCAAAGTTAACGTAATTGTCGAATTGTGTTGAATTTTCCTGTCAGTTTAGCTCGCTGCGAATAGAGACCATGTGTCCATCGTCGAGAGTGGTATTGGCTATTATCGCTGTTCCCGCGCGTCAAACGCGGAAGTTTGAAACCGATGGTTACGGAGTCACGTGATGGAACTGCGAGAATCTTGCAAGCTAGTCCAGAGCTTGGTTCGTTATGAATGTGGCATAGGAACATGCTACGAGGTCACTCTTGTAGCTCCGTCGCTTCTGACTCTAACGCATTAAGGGGGCGGTTCACCTCAGTTTTCAACGTCTTTTATTATGTTTATATTTGTACCATATTTTTTTCTTACTTTAGACATAAATTGTGACTAAATCTTCCTCTTAGGAAACTTGTGTATCTCTCATAGTTTTTGCGTAATGAGTCGTAAACTTCAAAATTTGCACTTTACGGTTTTATGCACGCCACTAAAACCAATTGACATACCATTCCGAAAAAAATTCACAGTGTATAACAATGTTGTAGGCTATGATTAGACATATATAGAACAAAAAATAACATATTTTTGTATTTAATTAAAAATGCTGAATTTTTAAATGAAAATTCAAAAATTTCAAATTTTTTTAAAAAATACGAAACTATACATATTTTAGTTTAAAATGTTTCAAATCGCAGCCTACAACACTGTTGTACACTGTGAATTTTTTCGGTTTGGTATGTTAGTCGGTTTTAATGGCGTGTATAAAACCGTAAAGTGCAAATTCTGACGCTTACGACTCATTACGCAAAAACTATAAGAGATAAAAAAATTTCCTAAGAGGAAGATTTAGTCACAATTTATGTCTAAAATAAGAAAAAAATGTCTGGTACAAATATAAAAATAATAAAAGGCGTTGAAAATTGAGGTGAACCGCCCCTTAAGGCGCTCTAGCAGTTGTTGCCAACCCTGTGCTGCGCGGGCTATTTTTACTGTACTATGAAGTAATTATAACTATTGAAGTGATAGTTTTAAAAATTTGGTTTCATATACTATATGCACAGTTGTTACAGATGATGATATATCGCGGGAAAAGTTGACTGTTTTCAACACACGTTCAGCTTACCAGAAGATTACTGGCTTTCCCTTGTATGTAGAACAGTTACCCTATTTGACTGAGCCAATAAGTATCCTACTATTGTAATATGTTATGTCTGTTATTGATCTGGAGACAGATATGTTGTGTCAGACGTACATCATCCGATCAAGAAACTATAGTGTTTTCAAGGGTATGTTGGCACAAAACATTTTCGCGATATGCCGTCATCTCTAACAATTGTTTATTTTCATGTTTAGATATTTCTTTACTTTACGTTTCTTTGCTACTTGCGCCTCCCTGTAACACTTCGAAGCATAATTTATTTTTCAGACATAGTGTACTCCGGTCAACCTAAACAAGGAACTCCGCCATATTAGTGGATTATAATAGGTGCACCGCGCGAGCCGAGAAAGTTGCGAACCGCTGCAAGGTACAGATGTAATCACTGGACCAGCTGTGCTGTTGACAGTTATCAACCAATCATACGTCCACATACGTCCTTGGACCAGCGTGGGCGTCGGTGCTGGCTTTGTCCCGCGCCGCTCAAGGTCATTTAAGTCCGGTTTCCGTTTTCCTCAGTGACATCACAAAACAAGGCCGACCCTCCGGTTTTCGGTGAAGTGACGTAACACGATTTTGTGGAGTTTGATTTCAATGTCTTATGTGCACATCTGCAGCTCTCCGTGTTCAGTGATTCTCTCTCTCTCTCTCTCTCTCTCTCTCTTTTGTAGTTTGGCTATACTGGCAAATCACATACTTGTGGTGTCATAAAAACCTTATTCCGATTGGTGCAGTCAAATTGGAGACGTTTCTCAGCAAATACACGCTGCCAATAAATGTGAAGGAGAGCTGATCCTACGTATAACATATAAGCATCAATACTGAGGAAATACAAATGGTCTACCGCAATTTTCATCACCATTTTTTAATTTTTTATTTTACCAGATATTTTTTTTCTTATTTTATACATAAAATTTCACTAAATTTAGCTCTTATGAAATTTTTTATCTCGCATAGTTTTCGCGTAATGGCTTGTTAAAGCCATATTTTGCGAGTTTCTGATTTAAGGACGACACTAAAACCGACTGATATACCAAACTCAAAAAAATCACAGTGGATAAAGACATTGCAGGCTACAATGTCATGCTCATAAAATTAATGAATAAAAATTGTTTGTATTAAGAACAATTATTGACTTTTTAAAATTTTTATTTCCAGTTTCAGCATTTTTTTAAATGCAAATAATTTGTATTATTTATTTTTATGAGCGTGATATTGTAGCCTGCAATGTCTTTATCCACTGTGATTTCTTTTTTTAGTTTGGTATATCAGTTGGTTTTAGTGTAGTCCTTATAACCGAAACATAGAAAATATGACTTTAACAAGACATTACGCGAAAACTATGAGAGAGAAAAAAATTACATTAGAGCCAAATTTAGTAACATTTTCTGTCTAAAAAAAGGAAAAAAAAAATGTCTGGTACAAATAAAAAATAAAAAAATGGTGACGAAAATTGGTGTATACTGAATCCTTAAACTTCTGATCCCAGCAGTAGATGTACAGAGTCGCACAGGAGCATTTTCACGAGATGTTAACATCGCACCGAAATCTCGTACGAGTGTTTCATGTGCTCGATGGATCTCGTACGAACTCGGGAGATGGCAACATTGGAGCGGAGGCTCTACTAGTTGTACGGAACCAAGTATTATATTGGTTCTTATATAGGCTACTGGTCACGAGACAATGTATACTGTAAGTATATACCTAGAGCCACGATTTTGTCGCGGAAGATTTTTAACTATTAGGTTTCATTGCGTGCACATGTGCAGTTCTGCTTCGTGGTTATTGCAGTGAGTCCTTGTTCAGGGTATTTTACACACGAAACCTTGCTAGCGACTATAAAGGCGTTCAGTAAGTAACCTGAGTGAAGTTTTCAAGCGTCAAATAAGTGACGAGAGCGGCTTCATAAAACCCTCGTGAGCAAACTTAAGAGTCAGTGGACCTGGCGTGTGAGGCACGATGTAGCGTGGTACAGAAAGTATTATTCCTTATATAACTGTTTAAAATGTTTCCAATATGTTTATCTACAAAAATAAGACATAGGTAGAGATGATGGTTTATCGCGGGAAAACTTGACTATTTGCTAGGCTTCAACGTGCGTTCAGCTTATCAAAAGATTACTGGCTTTTCCTTGTACGTGGAGCTACTGCCCTATTTGACTAAGCCAATAAGAATACCGCTATTTTAATATTTGATGCACGTTATTGGTCTATAGACAGCTACGTTGTGTCAGTGTTTTCAAGGCTATGTTGGCACAAAACATTTTCGCGATATACCATCATCTCTAGACATAGGCTACTTCAAAATGTGTCCCTATGCTTTTAAAAATTCCGTCAGCTAATTAAAAATATGATTTCCAAGCGCCTCAAAAGTGCTAAAAATGACTTTTTCACGTTGCTGTAGCTGAGAAAATAACCGTAATCGGAAAAGAAAATCATAGAAACCTGCGATGGACTTGACCACATACCTTCCACAAATAAAGTGACAGGGTCATCGCTTGAAGTACCGTTGAAAAATGGTTTATACGAAAACACAGCACGATAAATTAGTCCTCTTCTAGAAGCGATAAGGTGTTTGACGGACATGTTATATTCGACTTATAGCCAACCCCGTTTCCGTGCATAAACGAAAAAAAAAAAAAAAAAAAAAAAAAAAAAAAAAAAAAAAAAAAAAAAAAAAAAAAAAAAAAAAACTGCCGTCCACTCCTGTAAAAGATTTCGCCCCCTTCAGCGATACCTGTAATGGTAGGGACATATCCCACCCCCACCCCTTTCACCCATAAGCTCAAACCTAGTTGTAGTACGTGTTGTGTTAAGAGTGCGCGGTAGACAAATAAACTCTTAAAACATCAATTGATTTCTACGCTTTTTTGAAGCCAATATGTATAAAATACTTAATGACAATCCTAGATCATGGCATTTGCCAACTTTATCAGTAAATATTAATCCAAAATCACTAATTCATTACGCGTGATCTCTTGCGCCGCAGTTAAATGCACGAGATTCCAGTGTCAGAGATTGTGCCTCAGAAATTCGTAACACTGGAAACAATTTTGTTTAAAACGTTGGCTAAAACTATTGTGTAGGATTGCTATTGTTTAATTTTCGCAAATTGGCTTCAGGAAACCTACAGTTATAGAGTAATTATTTAACGTTGAATTGTGTACCACGCCCTCTTAATGTATGCTACAGACACGGCAGTCCAACGAGCACATAATATGTACCAGAAAAGACACTCAAATTTCAAAATGAAACGCGTATTTATTTATTATTTTTTTTTGCCCAGTGCAAATATGCCAATGTCAAAAATAGCAAAATTTGTGTTTGAAAGGTTTGTGTTGCCACATAATAAACAAGGACATCGTAAGCGAACTAGCGTATCGGCTTCTCTGATGTGAGCGAACTCGGGCGCTGATTGGCTAGTGTGGACCGCCATGTTCTAACAGTGATAACGTATTATACAGTCATGCTGTCAAATCAAGTTTTTGCGTGTGTGTTGCAACCTACCTAACAGACGCTGGTCATACGAAAGTATTTTCACAAGTGACGTGATATTCAAACCAATAATGAAACGACTTTAGTTGACTGAATTCAACGGAAATGACAGAAAACGTCTCTTCTCAACTTTCGTCACAACAATTGATGCTGAACAATAGACAGTTTCACAAGGCGTATTGTTGTTATCTACATTTCAAGGAAAAGAGGTTAAAAACATGTGTAGATGTTCGTAGCTTAGCAATAACACATGTCTAGGGACTGGCAAATTTCGCAAATTCAATTACCTGCAGGATAGAATCCATTGTACTATGCACACTTAAGCTCCGACTATTTGTCCACTAGCTGCTACTCAGTGGAACAGGAGACAATGCACGAATAGACGGGGCTTGAGTATGCATAGTACAATGGATAGAGGTACGTAAATTTCGCAGATACATTCCAGGTCAGGTTGAACGCCAATTATGTCTGTGACTTGCTGGCGGCTGTTACGAAACGCGTTTGACTACTGCAAGCCAGTAGTAACTGAGGAAATAATGCGAAGTGCTATCGCTTGCTACCTGCTTGTACGGTTATAAGCCAATAAATAATCTATTGTGGCCAGTGGGTGTATAGGACTGGCGAGTCTAGGCTGCTGCCAGATGAATCCGCGAAATTGACGTACCTCTAACAATGGATTCTAGCCTACAGGTAATTTAACTCGCGAAATTTTCCAGTCACTACACATGTCTTGTAACTGAAGGAAAAAAAAATTACTACACAAAGTCATTACAACCCAGCATCATTACACAAAACGACACTTTCACGAGGCACGCATAAACAGTAAAAAAAGCAATTAGTAGAGACACTGGGAAATCGCGAAAATATTTAACATAGTCTCCAATAAACTGTAGTATCTCAATCGTGACGAGTGTGAACAGTTTTCTGGCAAATCACACACTTTCTGTGTTAAAACTGTACAGTTCTAATTGGGTCTGTTGAAGAGGGACACAGTGCGTCATATAAACTATAGCCAATATAGATGCAATACCTTCAGTGTTATACATAGCATTTTGGAGCCTAGCAAACAATCAACTTTTCCCGCGATTTACCAGTGTCTCTAGCAATTAGGTTAACTTAACAAATACATGAAACCATTGTTCATTGTTATTTGTGACACACTAGTTTTGGTGCATAATGCAAAATCTTTCTAAATAAACTTAAACAACCCTTAGTTCAGACATTTATTTCCTTGTAACATGTCAACCACCGTCACACAAATTAAATGGTGCAGTGTGAGCAACATGATGCCGATAAACAAATAAGTATCTTTGTTGAATAATTGTGTGTTACTGAGCTTGCATTTTATTTAAATTTATAATCGCAGAACAATATATTAATAACATAGTGCTTAACATGCTCCGTACAATACACGGAACATTACACTTATGCCGGTACTGGACCAGACAGTGAAACAATAACGAATCAGAAATGAAGCAACGTTATTGTTAACTGAACTAAGGTTAATTCTACTACAGGTTAGAAAGATCAATGTTATAAGTTTGTCAGAGGGACAATTTCTGCCACTTGAGCGCTGGTATCGCTAGTGCACCAAACTGACCAATCACACAGCTTTCCTGAATTTTAAGTTACATTAAGTTGATAATTTAAAACGCGAAATTGGTTTATTTTCACTTTAAAATTAAATTAAATCACAAATATAATTTCCACGTTTATTTAAATTGATTTTTAATACGGTTTCGTATTTATCTGGTCTCTTAGCGATCGAAGCGAAACTAGTGGCAGAAATGTTCCCTGTGCCAAGCTCTCCCATAAGAAAACATATTTTCCTTCTAACCTGTAGTAGAAGTCTCGTTAATTGAACTTCCCTCTTTACTCTGAGAACCACAGGTTAGGAAGCTGAGTGTTTTTAGTTTCACAAGGAGTAAGTTCTGCCGCTAGTGGAGCTGGTATCGGTAAGGAATGAAAACTGACAAATTACAGAGCTTTCCATGAATATAAAGTTACAAGAAGTTGAATAAATATTTGTGAGAATAAAATTTATAATCCAAAATTGGTTAGTTCTTCAGTTGAATTTAAATTAAACAATTTCTCTCTTCCCCAAGCATAGTTAAATGTAATGTTACTACAGTCTCGCCTTTTATTACCGACAACAGCGCGACAGGTGGCAGAATTTTCGCGACTATTAGTAGAACTATTCCGTTGTCCAGCTCGTTCATAATACAGTTTAGTAAAACTGATACTTTGTTCGGCGTGTAGGCGATGTGACTGTCGCAGTGCAGTTTGTTAACCACGCGTGCAGTAACGGTACACAGCAGGATGACCTTGGAAGAGTGCGGCCAGCTGGACACGACGTCACACGTGAGTCTGTTGTCTCGTGTGACACACACGTGATATACCAGCCTGTCTCTCTCCCCCTCTCCTGTACCCTCCCTAACCTACCAGCCTAGCGCTGTCCACACCAGCTGTCCTCGTCCAACATACGTCACACATTACTGTGGTGCATCGTGTCCTCTCGTACACACATTACTCTCCTCTCCCTATCATTAGTGACAAGTTAGGGCGTTTGCTGGTAATATCTCTTTGTAGGAAAGCTTTTAATGTCAACTTGTTTTCATTACAATAGTAATAAGTAGGGACCCTTGTTTATCGCGAAAATAATTTTGCCCCAGTTTGTTTCAGTGCCTTACGTGCACAGCTGCAGTTTTGCTTCATGGTTATTGGCAGCTTGTCTATGTGAAGAGCCGTGTCACATTTGACTGAGCCAATTACAATAACGTTCCTGCAACAACACACGTCTGTGATTTGCCGGTAGAAGCCCAAGAGAGAAATTCTATGTCACAGTTACTTTTCTATAAGTAGTACAGGATAAAGCGAGCGCTGTGGAAACCTTAATTACTTTTTATCTTACAGATAATTTGTGATTTCCTATAACATTTTAATATTAACATTCACCCCAGAGCAACAACCAAAGTGAGTAGATCACACAATACTCGAAAGTTAACACCTGATGTCACAATTAATAATATTTTTTTTTTGTAATTATTCAAAAGAGGTTACCAAAAGTACTCACTTTATCGTCAACAACCTATACAATACTCCAAGCATTGATGACAAAATTTTATGTGAGAAAAGTATGGCATAAAGATAAACGAATGTTTATGGTAACGCGCTTGCCTTTCACAAAGACGATACAACTTCGACACAGAATACTTAGGAATACAGACGCTAAACAGTCTGTAGAACGACAAACTCAGTCACACAAGCCACAAAATGGCGTCGCTGGCCAGCAACGTGGTGGAGACGCTGCTGCCAATCAGCGTAAGGTGGCTGCACTGCTAGCCGGCAGCCAGGCCAATAGAAAACCTGCCGTAACATGCAGGAGCCAAACATACACGGGGCTGGTATCAACAGCCTCGGGCAGACAATAAGAGGCTAAATTAGCTCGTATAAAACGAGTCGCCACGTCATTTCACGTCTGTACGACTCTTTAGTCTGTGGCTTCGATCCCCGGCGGAGTCGGCTGGGATTGCCGCAAGTGGGAAACGCGCCCGGATGTTGCCATTGGTCGGCGGGTTTCCTCGGGGATCTCCTGTTTATCCCGCTCCTTCATTCCGGAGCTGCTCGATACTCACCTCATGTCACTCGTCACCATCTCTGAAACCTTGCTGTTACGAGTTAGCCGACATGTCTTCACTTAGCGGTCAGGGACTGAGATGTTTGGTGCTGTATAAGCATTCTCGTAAGTTTAGAGTCTGATATGTTGGAAACAATTCCGCTCTGCAACTCTTAACAAATCTGTATTGAATCTGTATGTATTTATACACACACATACACACTCGCGCGTGCACACACACATCATATATGAGTATATATATATATATATATATATATATATATATATATATATATATATATATATATATATATATTAATATACACACATATATGTTTGAAATCCTGCAATCTAAGCTGTTGGAAACAATGATTCGCTTTGCAAATCGTAGCCAATGAGACGTTTGAATCTGAATAGACACTTATATAAGTTTGGAATCTAAGCTGTTCGAAACGATGATTTCGCTCTGCGATTCGTAGCCAATGAGATGTTTGATTCTGTATAGGCATTTATATAAGTTTGTAATCTAAGCTGTTGGAAACAATGGTTTCGCTGTGCAAATTGCAGCGTAATAAATCCCAATCTACTACAGAGCTTCACATATAGCCGACTAGTGACAACACACAGCTTGGAAAGTGGACTTGTGATATGGAACCTGTTTGACATTCGACATTCGCCTCAAGGCAAGCCTGATAATCATCATATTTACCGCTGCTTGCAAGAATACCAATATGCATGAATTGCCGGGAAATAAAGTAACCTAGTCCGTAAAAGAACACGAGATATGGCAACGAAAATTACAAAACAACGACTATTAAAAAATACCACCCAAACACAAAGTGTTTGACATTCAAGAAAATAATACGACAAAATAATTAGGTAACAGAATCAAACATATATATTTTTTTAATATTTATTTTTACTGTCATATTAAATTACATGTTATGCACAGTGAAATTACAATGCCATATAAATTATCTCATATTAATAAAAATATACAGTTAAGGCACTTAACATATTCTATCTTAAAATACAAATTTACAATTATTGTACACAGGTGCATGTATTAACTGTGTTGAGAGTAGATTAACAGTGTTTGACATAACATTATTGTTCATTACACTCATACCTATTTATTATAACTAACGACATTCAACTATCATGTCGATAAAGAATGTATGTATTGCTTTAAAATACACTTCAGTGAAAGTCAGAACTGAGCCTTAGAGAGTCTATCTTGCTGGCTGTGCCTAGCGCCAGTTATTTCTTGACATATGAGGAGCTTAGAATGATGGGGGAAGTAAGTCACATTCATTAAGAGGGACTTTATTCATTCATATTAAATATGTTTTAAAAGAAAGTTCCGTTACAATTTTTACACCTTTTTCACTAAATTTTCGAAGTAAACTTCAAGTAGTAAAGAAAAAAACCGGATGATGCATTTTACATGTAAAAGCAATTAACTGTTGTTTTCGAAAATTACTTTACGTTTCATACACCATTATCTTTCTAAGCCCCTTACACTTTACAACTGCTTTACTTTGCATTTTAATGTTGCACAATTTAGCAAGACATAAAATAGTATAGAAACACTACCAATATAAGATGTATAAAGTAATTTATGTAATGTATATTTACAATTTAAATAATTTTTATGAGATGGTAAGTGCTTTTCTTGTGTAGAATTTTTTACGAAGACAGAGGCCATGTTGCAACGCCTCCATGTAGTAGGGCGTGTTACATCAGCACCATACAGTGTTGCCAAGTTGAGGGGTAAACCACTGCATACGATTTTTGAACATAAAGGTATATAAAGAGTTTCCTGTGCGACATGAAAGGTGAGCGACACTTACGCCAGCAAAATTTTAATTGAGGATCAAAGCTAACCAAATTAATTTTTAATGAATTTATTTTTAAGATAATCCTTTCAAGGAAATAAAATTCTTTGTTAAGTTCAAATGAAATGTTAATTTTTAAATTAAATTTCAAATATTAAATATTGGAAATAAAAATGAGCAAGGTTTCTTACTGTCGCAGTATTCTTTCAAAAAATTTTGCATAGAATAATTTTCTGAAATACATACTTGGAGGCCAAAAGTAAGCATGCATGAACATCAAGCAGTACCGTTTTTTTATATCTTCTTAAATCTCATGACCAATCATAGTCTTTAAAACCATGGTTCGTATTGCTCAACCTTTTTTTAATGTTTTTTTTTATTTTACTGTATTTTTTTAGGAGCAGTGGAATTTAACATAGGCCCCCTATTCTTATATTCCTGAAGGCTGTATTATTTGGTATTTTTGTAGGGATTTTTTTTACACAAGAGATGTTTACGTCTCAAATCCTGGCAACACTGAGCATATGTAGGTACGTAGTCGGAGTTTGTCGTTTGTTGTTGGCGGTTAGAACGGACGAGGCTGTACTAAACAATGTTGCAGAACTGAACGATCTTACTTTGTATGGTGACAACTAACGCTCGCCAGAGAACTATAGCCACACGTTTTCAACTACATTTAGACTCGGGAAGTTTTTACGGGAAATCACAGACCCTAATATTCCACATAAAGAAAAAAATACAAAATCTCGCGACAGTTAAATTACGATGAGGAATGCTTGTTCCTTAAACTCACAGCTTAAACACTTAGCTAAAAGTTAAAATAAACCTTGCACAGACAATTTCGGCGTAAAATACTGAACTGAAATTTTCCACAATCTAGTCTGAAAGATGACAACTAGAACCTATTTCGAATACAAGATATTTGTTTTATACATATTTATTTTAAAATTACGGAATTCCCCCTCCCCTTTTTAATTTTATTATTTCTATTAATCTAGTCCTGACTAGCAAAAATTCTTTAAACATATGTATGAAATTTCCCTATCAATTTTCGTATAAACATACATTGCTTTGCACATGAAGTATGTTAATAAAAAAACACTTAAAATTATATAAATAGAGCTTAGGTAATATTTGACTAGCATATGGAGTTTTAATACTTTTATGTTATACATTTTACAAACAATTATATCTTATTTTAAGACAAACGTAATATATACTTACAAATACTGAACACTAAAAATTAAATTTTTGTACGAAAATTTTTTACATTATAATTTTTATATAAATTATTTTTAGTGTAGATTAACTACAAACATGTACCGTTAGTAATTTCGCAATACGTAATTAAATAGTTTAATTTTAAAAGTCATAAAAACAATTGATAACCCTCCAATGTTTCCGTTAAAACACGGATCAATTTGTAAATGCTGCAGTACATATTACATTAAATAAAGAAGTACATATTTATGTAGCATGCATAATTTAGCTTGTAAATTACAGCATGGTTTAATTTCTCTGCATATTGAAATAAAAACCAGAAAGCAGTTAAGTAAAATCACATAAAACTTGAAGGCAATTCATTAAGTTATTTTTGCCAATGATTGTTAAAATTATAAATTATTATTAAAGTAAAAAGGATTTAGAAAAATAATGAATAGAAATGAAATATGTATCCATATGCCTGTTTCATAACTGAAATAAGTATATTTTAAAGGATTTTTTGTACACAAAAAATTTCTCTTTTCTTATTTTTGAAGAGAAAAAAAAAAGGGGGGGGGATGTTGTGATATTATGAAAAAGGAAGTAATTTTTGGTTAATATAATTATTGTTACAGTTTTCTTAAAGATGAATTATTGTACATTCGGATGTGTAAGGGTGTAAAGTATGACTTGATTGGCAGTTTGAAATAAGGGAAAAAACCTTTACTCTGGTTTTGATTCAAGCTTGCACGATTCAGTTATTACAGCTTACTGAATAGAACGCAGAGATACTAATTGCCCAAGTGCTAGTCTATTGTGTAGCTTCCTTTATAGATTGTGTATTCGGAATAAAGTGAGCACTAAAATTTTAACCTTTGAAAAATATCACTAGACGTTACTGCATACAATTGAACATTAACTATAGTTTCTTACTGCTTGTATGGTTGGCAGCAAAATTGCGCTATATAGACCCGTGTGTTTTCTCATTTAAATTCAACAATACAGAAACAAAATAACTGAAATTGACAAAATTATATGTTACATAATTAATAAACTTTTTTTTACTAAACTGTATCGTTTCATACTGACTGCACAGTTAAACTTTCATGCGCAATCATCAAGTGACGTGTCCAGAGAGGCAAGATATGTCCCGTAGTTAGCCGTTACGTGCGGAAAGATACGAATACTATGAAAATAGAACCTTAGCAGGGCTTATTTGAGTGCTCACTTGATCCCGAAGCACCTTACATGTGTGTGTGACTGTGGAACATAAAGTCGATGTGGTGCTACGGCTGCACGTGTAATTCTGAATCATAAATGTATTGTTAAGGCGGCCGCCTGGCTGGCGTTTAAACTGCGTGCAACGTGTTCGGAGTTACTTTTCCTCCTCTGAGACCAGTAAACCTGCGTCCACAATGCTTACCTACGAAAGGAAAACACACCTCACACTGCGTGTTAAAATAACTGTTGAGACAGCACACACTTTGGAAGCATTATTTTAAATCCCTCAAAGTTGGTTAAAACCGGCTGCTTTTTCACACTTATTTTCTCAAGCTATATGTACCGGGTACCAGGTTCGTTCTAAATTGAAGTCTACAACTACATTGGTCTTTGCCACAGTAACGCTATCATATGATGACCAAAGTCCCACTGAACAACGTTTCTGCGTACGTTTACGACTTAAGGGTGTTCAAGTGCAATAAAATTATAATTTTATATCTTTATGAAATAGTGTTAGTCTTGTAGACAATAATTGTGAGTGCAGTTTCTTCCCACGAAACAATTTTAGCTCTCATAGTTTTCTCATAACGGTGCGTCAAAGTCATAATTTGCTTGTTCTGCTGCCATGCAAATAGTGAAAACCAATTGACCTACTTGAATAAAATAATTCACTCAGATAATTCATCCTATGAGTTGTGCAATAAAGTATTTAAAATACCATAACACAATATTTTGAATTTTTAAAAATATCGGAAACGTACAGGAAAAAAGTTTAAAATTCAACAATTTTTTTAAATACAAAAATTTGTTCACGGATTAAAAAAAATTGTTTATTACGTAGCCAGTGGCATGTTATTTCACTTGAATTATTTCACTTACGCAAGTCAATTAATTTTCACTATTTGCACGGAAGCAGAACATGCAAATTTTGACTTTGACGCCCCGTTGTGAGAAAACTATGAGAGTTAAAATTGTTTAGTAAGAGGAAACTGCACTCATAAGTATCGTCTACAAAACTAACAGTATTTTCATATAAATACAAAATTATGATTTTATCGCTTGGAAGACGATGTGAATATCCATGTGTGAGAATAAAAAGACGAAAGTGAAGATGTAAAAGTAAAAGAAATGAGGTTTTTTATGTGAAGACCAGCATATTATAGTAAAAAATTACAGTTCATTTACCAGCTGCCATTTAATACCAACTAGTCCTAATGTATTTTTCTTTGTGATAATCTAATAGCAATGTTTTATTTCCTTTTCTTTTAAGGTATAATGTATTTTTCTTAGTTATTATCTAATTACAATAGTTTATTTCCATTCTTAGGTTGTTGTATGCACTTCAGACAAATGAAATTATCTCCTACAATGTTCCAATCAAGATATGTCCAACGTGTCCAGCAAAAAAAAAAAAAAAAAAAAAAAATCATGTCCAATATTAAACTCACTATTTTTCTAGAAATAAGATATTCTGATTTGTAAAATGTGCTAAATTTGTATTTCTTGACACTACTTTACCACTTGACACACTTAAAATTTGAAAATATCTTTGTGTGACATGATTCTTTTTGGATTTTGCCTCCTCATATGGCAGTCCGAAAAAGCAGGTTGTTTTAAGGGGTTCTAAAATCAGTATTTTAACAAACATATTTAATTTTTAAATTTAAAGTGACATAATTTGAAGTGTATGTTATTTTCGTAGGTAATGATGCAAATATAATCTGTACCTATGTAAAGTATGCAAAGTTGTTACGTCAGAAAATGAATAACCACAATTTGCTGTTAGATACGTTTACGAACTGCCAATCAAGTCATAATTCAAAGGAACATAAAAACAAAAAGTTATAACGAAATTTAAATAAATCGACGATTGTAGTTCGTTTATCGTAACTGTGTATGTTGTGTTGCTTGTAAAAGAAAATTTATTAGAAAAAAAATTGTTAACAACCAGAAAAAAAAAAGTAGCACATGCAATCTTCTGGTTGGAAAGTAAATTTGAAACAAGTAAATTACACAAGTTCTTCTCAGAGTCTCTAACAAATGCAAGCTGTTCTCAAATATTGAATTTAATTTTGACAACACAACACACCAAGAGGATATAGTTAGCGAGACTGAGGTTTTTTGGCTCGTTCTGTTGCAGAAATGTTTGAAAACAAGCGCTCGTGGCCGTGGTCATATGACGAAGCCCTCTGCGCAGTGCTGCACTCTGTTGTCGGGTGGCGGGTACTTGCAGCAGCGCGATGCTACGACTCCGAGACCAGCCAGCAGCAGAGATAGGCCCGACACTCCACAGATGGCACCACCGACCATGTCTGCGAGCGGCGTGCCAGGCCGTGGCTTGTATGTCAGCAGTGTTGCCAACCCTGCCGCAGTCAGCACGCTGAAGATCGCCAGCAGCATGTAGCCTGCCAACAACAATAACATTCCCTCACCATACACTACAGTCCGCAGACGTTCCGAACCAAACTTTATCTTGAACTGAGGACTGCATGACTTCAAATTGTCAATAAAAGAAAATATATAATTTAGTAAACATATCTCAAAGGGTATATTATTTCTTGTACTTATTTTTTTATTATTTTTTCACACGAATGAATTCATTCTGCTTTTCATAGAGATAATAGGTACCTACATAGATGAAGCTTTCTATATTGCTAAAATCATGGCCATATTTATATTCTAAAACTGTGGCCAAATATATACTTGTTTACAACTGCACACCGTAAATGCAAGTTTTCAGTTTCCGACTGCGAACTTCTGATTGCTCATTCTGTGTGCCACAATCTAGAGATAAAGAGTGATATATGTCGAGGAAAAAGTTAATTATTTGATAGGTTCTAAATTAGAGTTTACGTCTGATGTCTTTGTTTCTTATTGGGGATATTTACGTAACGCGAATTGTTTTCCCCAAAGTAGATTTCAAGTGCACGTTCGTTACCTCTACGCTTACTGTTGTGTAATATACTATTAGGCACACACTTGAGGACAATGATCTAATAAATAAAATATAGTTTGGCTAAGGTACCCGAGAGCCTGGGTACCACATCATTCATGCACACTTACTGCTGGGTTTGCCCTGAAGGATGACGTGGAATACCTTATAATGAAGTACCGGAATGAGAAGGGCGCGGGAAACGGGAAATCCCCGAGAAAATCCGCCGACCAGAGACATCGCTCGGAATGATTCCCACGTGCAAAAAAAGCGGACCAACCCCGTCGGGAATCGAACCCAGACAGCCAAACAAATAATAAACATGCAGTAAAATAACTGACTTGGTGCCAGATGTGGGCTGAATCTCGCTTCTGCAGGCTGAATGATAACTTAAGCACTAAGAAAATAACACAGCTGCATAGTAACTGCTCGACCGTAGTTTGCCAGAGTGGAATTTTTGAAGGTGAAACTATAACAATAGCTTACAATTTTTTCAACCCCAACGCACAACGACACCTTGCCAGGTTCACAAGATATCAAGGATATAAGGAAACTACATATGACCCCTTATCAATATAACGGCGCAACGTAAACATATTTAAATTTATTCGGGGTAATACCTGCTTTTCGGAATTACTGTGACATTTTACATCTTTCCACCCCCTAAACTGACGAATTTTGGGAACTCATGAGATTGCTTCATATCTATTTCCGTAAGCATTATTCCTATCGAAAAATCATGTCAATATTTCAACAGGTTTAAGAGATACGGAGGATTAACTGAAACCATGTGTTATTTTCCACAGTTGAATTTCAAAAAATCCTGGAAGATCTATTTAGGGATATGAGTAAACTTCATTCTGAAGCAGAATCTCAACGGGTTTAAGAGCTATCAAGAATTGACTGAAAACAAATTTTAAGGCTTTTAATCTCTTTAGTTTTAGAATTTGGGAAAATCGCTTCTTTAGAGGACGCGTATGGTGCAAGGTGAGGCCATCATCTAGTTACAGTGGTTTGGGCTGTGCGTTGGGGCATTTCATTTTATATAATAGATGAGTATTTTACCTCCATAACTAAACAAAGCCAGCCACGTTTGCCACTAAGGCCAACTTAATTTTCAGTCGTAACTCGTCCAGTCATTCGACAATGTGATATTTTCTCTCCAGGGTTTTTATATGGAACATCTGCTGCACAACATCACATTGATACCAGAGAAGCTAGGCCAATCAAGCAACCCCCAAGACGACTGCCTCTGGCTACACAAGAGACTGTGGATGGCATCTTGAAAGAAATGAAGGACTTGGATGTGATCGAGCCGTCGGTCAGCCCTTGGTCATCACCTGTTGTGCTAGTCAAGAAGAAAGATGGGTCCACCAGATTTTGCGTGGATTACCGCCGGCTGAATGATGTGACCAAGAAGGATTGCTACCCCCTCCCCCGGATTGATGACATACTGTACAGCTTGACAGGGTCACAATGGTTCTCTACACTTGACATGAAGAGTGGCTACTGGCAATGTGAGGTGGCACAAGATGACAGGGAGAAGACAGCCTTCTCTGTGCAAGGAAAAGGAA